>NW_023611435.1:0-137237 GCF_013339725.1 Rhipicephalus microplus | reverse complement strand
TATATAATAAACAACGTTTGCTGCTGCGATGCCAAGTGTGTCTGTTCAAGTGGTCTGCCCCCAACGCACCTCTCGTTTTGTTGTGAAGTCAAGTCAGAAGAGCATGACTGTGGTGGCGGTGCGTCTACTTTGCGTCGTCTTCGTTTCGCAGTCGATTTCGACGGGTTTTGACAAGACGCACTAACAACAAACGTCAACTGGCATGGGACTCTACATCTATGCGAAGCGGAGAGTGGACGACGCTTCGCTTAAACTGTCAAACACGACCTATGCAGCTCCATCGTTGCAATAAATTGAGATGCCTAGCAGTTTTCAGCTTCTTTGATGAACGGAAGCGCAGCTTCAGTCTATTGCACCCACTCTACGCGATGAACAACACTGAAACTGTAGAAAAATATCCGCAGACAGTTCACCGGCTAACGCTATCCAATAGAAAGCCTGTACTTCCCATAATTCTCATGGGGTAAATGATCGCAGCGCCAGATTCCTCTCTAGGTATTATTGCATGAAAGTCTATGGTGTGCGCTCTTCGTGAGTGAGTGTGTAGGAATGTGAGTGTATGTGAGCACGCTCGTCTGTCTATGTGCGTGTGTATTGATTGCGCATGTTGTGTGCATGTTTTCGTGTCACTGCGTGTTTCCACGCATGAAAAAAAAACCGCCTCCTACATGTCCTCAAGCTCTAGGCGTCGTCTGCGTCTATGCAAACTAACGCTGCATGGTTACGCTGAGCCGTAACTTTTCACAGAGTTAGAGACGCGTGCCAAATCAGAGTGTTTCGCGTAGGAGTACATTTGCAGAAAGCTCCACTCCCGCAGCTTTCCCTTCATTGCCGAAAAAGGTTGTCTGCGAGTAAAGCATGTAAGCTTGTTCAGTGAAGGCCTCAGTACCCGAAGGTATCTCCGCCAACATTTATGATGCAGCTCAGCCATCCTTCGAATCGTTTCCACTCTTCTGGAAGCGGTCAACAAAAAAATTCAGTAAATTATTCGGGTAACTTCGCTCTCCTGTGAACTTTCTATATCTCATGTGCTGCATAGGAGGGCACCAAAAGTTTCTTGAAGACTGGCTCACGCGTGTGTTCGCTTCGGTCATCATCATCGTGACAACCGCGGGGGCATGAAGAGAAATAGAAAGAAGAAAGCGCCAGCCACAATCGATTCTTCTATTTGTTTCATTTGGGGCCGTTGGGGGGCGAGGAAAGATAAGGTGCACAGCTAACCAGCGGTGTGCGGTTATATAAAGCGACATCTTCAAGCACCGCGAACCATCCCGCACAGACAGCAAAGGAAAGGAGAGGAAGTAAGCGGGCGCCGCCATACGGCGGACGGAGTGGTCACGCTCCATTTTGGAATTACGCCTCCTCCATACGAATGGAACGGCCGGAGGAACACCACCGCGCGCGCCCGATTCAGGCAGCCGTGCCACTGATGTCCCGACACGTACTAACTAGAACTGAAGTCGTCATTTCAGTTTCTTTCAAAATGAGAATGGTATTTCTAGGTGAAACAAGGGAACGGACTATCCCATATATTTGGGGGACGAGATGTCCGCTAAAAGAAAGCCATGCAGGAGGAAAATTGGGGCCCCGCTTTAAAAGGACACTAAAGGGCAAAATATTTTTCCTATGTTAGTAAGCTACTATTTTAAAATACCACAAAACACCGCACTTGTGGCGAGAAGACGCTTGATAAGCGAAAAAAACGCGCGAAATGAAACTGTGGGTTGCCACCACACATTTAGGTTTCCACACCTATCGACGTGAGATTAAATTTTGAAGGTGCACCAGGGTCTGTGCAGTTCCCAATTGGTAAAAGTGGGAAACGTTATTTTCTGATGGGGCGAGCGAGTTGACATACTAAGCCTTATGAATTTTTGTAGAGCCAATGATGCCAGAATGTGACTTTGAAACCTGGGAAGTCACGCTTTGAGATCTCGGCGCGAAACTCAAGAATGACAACTGTAACTAGCCTCTATTAATAAACCTATGATGGTGAAATTATTGGCACCAGAGTTTTCATAGTACACATTATCAATCTCAATATTCATTGCGTCTATTTAGTGTAGAAACGCGTCTGTGATGCGTGGCATGTGTGCCGTGGCCCAAGCAGGATTTAAAAAATTGCTGGAGTGGAAATGGTTGCCCAGGAGTGAAACCGTGCATATGGCAAGACGGCGGCTGCGGTGGCCATATTCCTAGGGGCATAATAAAGTATCACCGTTCAGCGGTTAAGCACGAACGTCTGCCTCGCATGCTAAACGAGTTAAATGTGGAAACTTTTTGGATCACATAGCGCTCCAAGTACGCATTAGTGTTCCAAATTTTTCTAAGTAAGCCTCTAATAGGAGGCGAAGTTCTTTGGAAATTCAGCCACGCATACTCTTTTCTATGCGTTATTTCGTCGCGAACAACTATCTTTGAATATAAAAATAACGTAGCATTTACATTGACATAGCAAAACCACTTGTTGTTGAAATGGGCACTACCAGTAAAGAGCATGTTTCCGCCGTCTTGGCAGGGGCAAAAACCGGCTTCACTTCTAGTGGAAAGGCCTTGCGGGAGCTTCCATTCCAACCATTTTGCTTTAATTCTCCTTGCCGAGGCCGGGGCTGAGGTAGACGCTGAAAGGCATCAACAGGTGTGGCAGCCACGACTGCGCCGGATCATCGGCCGGCCACGAGTGCGGGAAAATGGCTGTCTCCCACAAGTTTAGAGACAGAAAAGTGAGAGCTCACTCAAAGACGTGAGGACGCAAAACTGTGCTGCTGTATTCGCTTTTCGCCCACGTACTTCATTGCGCTAAACCTAAATAAACATAGCAACGCGCCCACCGCTCGAAACGACATCTTGACAAGACTACTCGCTAAGGTTTATCTAGTTCGCTGTACATTTCTTTGTTGCGCTTGCTGTCATTACTTTGGGTTCGTACTTCAGTGACATGAGCCCATTTCAATTATGCCGGCCAAGTCATCACCAGCCTTATTATCATGTTGGCGTCTGAATGGCAACTAGAAATAATAAAAATACTGATAAAGAGCTTACGCTTGTAAAGCTTTATATTAGTGTAAGAGGCTCACACAGCAAGTATGCCAGGCTGTAGATGAAGGCGTTCATCCAGGCAACCGGGCCTTTGGTGTTGGTGGCGAACGCGTCACCTACAGCGAGGAACATCACCGGCATGGCGCGACGCAGCAGGGAGCAGCAGAAGACGTTCCAGGCAGCCCCAACCGCAACCGTCCAGCTGTGTTTGCCATCCGGCACGAGGTCCTCTCTCGAATGCTGCGGCTGCTCTCCGCCAGGCGGCGTCGCCGGTTGCCCCGGGAGCGCCTGTTCGCTGGGCTGCTCCGGTTCACCCGGGTGTGGCTGATCACCCGTGCGGCTCGTGCACTTCCGGTTGCGCCGAGTTTTCGGGTTGCATCGGCGGCTGCTGTCCATCGGCTTGTGCTTCAGTAGCCTGCGGCGGTGACGTCGCATGTTGCTGCTCCGTACCCAGTGGCGGTGCTGCCTCGGCCATACTCCTCCAAATGCGGCGAATATATCTGGGCAAGTGGAATCCTTTATGTTGCTGTTGTTGAGACGGACTGTTTCTTTACGCGTGTCATCAAGTAAATATTCGTGGTGAACTCTCGAGTTACCTGCGGCTTCTCTCTTTCTTAATGCATGCTCATGCCCTCTTAGACAGTGTTCTATAGAACGCTTTCCCTGAGTTGTATACCCACCTGCAGCCAGGTGTATGCACAACAAGCATTTGTGCGTTGTATATACAGGAGGTAAGAAAGTTACGCCAACGTTTCAACTACGCTTCCGCAACCTCCACCGGAAAATTTCCCTGCATTTCTAACAACTCTTTACGCCGCGTTCTTCACACGTGTCAATTGGCGCTAGTTAACGTAACTATAGAATAGTCATCTGTCGAACGATTCATTGAGAAAAACGCTAAACCTAAACACACTAGTTGCCACAATCAAGTGCAGTGAGAGAAGTCTCATTTATAGGCTGAACTGATACAGTACTTGATTTATTCGATATCCTTGATTTAAATAGTATAGCAGGCCGTCTATAAAAACTGAAGTATGTCAATATTGTTTCCTTTACAGCATTACAACTCATTTCGCGGAGACCTGGACATCAGCCTAGCGCCTACGGGATACGTCAGTCAGTCAATTATGGGAGACGCCGTAATGGAGGGCGCCTGAAATTTTTCCCTCCCGGGGTTCTTTAACGTGCGCATAAATTTAGGCACACGGGCTTCTAGCAGTTTCACCTGCATTGAAATGCGGGCCACCATGGTCAGCATTCGATTCTGCGGCCTGCAGGTCAGCAGCCGAGTGCCTTGAACACTAGACCACTGCGGCGCTTAAGTTTGCGGACAGTATTGCTGACAGTCAGCCTCTTTCCTTAATGCTGACTTCTACAAGAGAACGCTCACTTGCTTGCTAAGAAAACATTAACTTTCCAAGGCCCGCCTAAACTTATATTTTACTTTGATTTGTACATAGTTTATTGTTGATTTGCTCTTGTGAAGCTTCATCTCACTAAGACACCGAACTAAATACAGGGCGAAAAACAATGTTGCAACGCCAGAATGCTTACCAGCCGATGAGCTATGACCATGGCACCCAGCGTCTCTTCTTCTTCTGAGCGTGCCTTTACGCACGCGGGACACGTTCAGTGCTTGAGGACAGTTAGAAGGTTAATTCGTTATGATGATGTTGATAATGATTACTATTTCGAGCAAGTACGGTCTCTCTTCTTTCTCGTCTTTCTTTCCTTCAGTATTATGTGATAGTTTTATTTTCTGAGAAAAGGGGGGCCGTTGTTTAATTTATTCTGCTGGTGTTTGAGAGGGCAGTTTGCTTGGTAATAAACTTGATAACAAGTTTGCTTTACAATACGCTCCCTTCACTTGCAGAATTCTCCATTATTTATATAGTATTACGTCGCTATTAACACGTCAGGGTCGGGACACCTAGGAGCTAATGTTGCAAGCCACCACGGGGCTGCGCACAACAAAAGCCACTCGGCTTTTGGCCTTAGGTAACCAATGAGACGACGCAGATGCAGTTTTGTGCGTAACGCGGTATGGCCTGCATCCCGCATATTATTATTTCTTCAATTGCAGCGCGCGTTGGCGCAGCCGGCATTTCCCCCGATTCTGAATGTCTGCTGGTCCTTCGAACGCATGCAAAAACAGCCCCCACCCAACATATCTTGTAAACCCAGTGTCCTGGTTCTCCAATTCGTGAACTGTATTTGCAGAATAAACTGCTACTACTGTGTTCTAGAAGGCATGATTACTAAAAGTAACAGCAAGCGCAAGTTACCATCACCACTGCATTGCAATAGAGGAGAGCACACGAGCTGGCAGGGGCAGTTTGAAGGAGCACACGCAAGCGTATTACGAACGAGAAAGATGGGAAGAGGCAGCAAGCACGCTGCTACCTCTTTCCATTTTCCTCGTTCGTAACAGGCATTATGTCTGTTGCACGCGGCAACACGCGCAGCAGACACAACGCGTATACAGTAACAAGTTCAAGAAACCGTGCCAACGGAGCACCCGCGATGACGGCCTAATGAACTTACCAGTATAATTCATCGCCTGTCCGCGTCCTCGAGCTGCTGCAGCCCATCGCAAGGCGTGTCCGTTCCACTTTGGTAAAAGAACAGCCTCATTTCTCGAGGCTAAAGCCAGAAAAATAGAAGAGTGCCCTTGACTCTACGCCAGCGCGGAAGCTACCATTTGGACTTGTTATTAAACATTCACAAACCAATCGCTGGTGCTCGGATGGATGCAGCGTGTGCAATTGGGCTGCCTGCGTTGTCATCTTTTTGGAATGTCGAACTAACTTTGGAACGAAAGTTGCAAAATGTGTGTCTTTCTCTGCCTGTTCTTTCACCTTTCGCGCTGTTTCGCTCCAATAACTTAGGAAGCTACCACTGTGTGTATGTCGTTCTTCCCGTCCTGAAAACGTTTACTTGAAAATACGTTTACTAAACAAGGCTTGTTTCAGAACTAGTTGATCAGGCAAAAGCGTCGAATTCATGCGTAAGTGCTGACCATATAGCCTGATCAACGGCTCAATTCACGGAGCCTTACCCTTGATGGTCGGTGGCTAAGGTACTCGGCTGCTGACACGCAGGTCGAGGGATCGAATCCCAGCTGCGGTGGCTGCATTTTCGAAGGAGGCGAAAATGCTGTAGGCCCGTGTGCTCAGATTTGAGTGCACGTTAAAGAAACCCAGGTGATTGAAATTTCCGCAGTCCTTCACTACAGCGTCTCTCATAATCATATGGCAATTTTGGGGCATTAAACCCCACATATCAATCAATCAATCAATCAATCATCAATCAATCAATCAATCAATCAATCAATCAATTCACTGACATTGAGCGTCAGCGACGCTTATTGTCAATCAATGCGCGGTAGAGACAGACCCACCGGATTTCACTGTAGAGGGTGACCCATTAAAACGTTCGTTACTCATACATACTACATACATACATACATACATACATACATACATACATACATACATACATACATACATACATACATACATACATACATACATACATACATTCATACATTATAAAAAACTTTATTAGATAATAATATCTTGCCCCGCCACGGTGGTCTAGTGGCTAAGGTACTCGGCTGCTGACGCAGGTCGCGGGATCAAATCCCGGCTGTGGCGGCTGCATTTCCGATGGAGGCGGAAACGTTGTAGGCCCGTGTACTCAGAATCGGGGGCACGTTAAAGACCAGGTGGTCAAATTTCCGGAGCCCTCCACTACGGCGTCTCTCATAATCAATAGTGGGTTTGGGACGTTAAAGCCCCAAATCAATCAGATAGTAAAATCTTGGGTTAACGTCTCAAACTACGATATGATTGTGAAAGACGCCCGCCGAAATTTCGACTGTCTGGTGGCGTTTAACGTACTAACATTGCACAGTAATTGGGCCTCTCCGACTTCGCCTCTATCGAAATGCGACGGCCGTGACCGGGATCGAATCCGCGACGTTCAGCTCAGCAGCCGAGCACCCTACCCACTTATCCACCGAGGCAAACAAGAACATTATTCTCATTCTGAGGGACAAAACAAAACTAAAAATATTGCTTGGGTGAGTTGGTTCATGATTATTTAGACAGAGCGCAAAAAAAAAAGAGAGAGACAGAAAGCTTCGTCTTTTTTTTTCGCGCTGATAAATCTCTTTCAACAAAACTGAAACAGGCCACGAGACCTTAGGTAACGTCTCCAACGTCCGAACCGACAAATAATGATTCTCGGCGACGGCACGAGCCCTCTGGACGGCCTGCGACTGATACGTAAGATTGATCAGTCAGTCATCCCTGGTGGCCACATGGTGTAGGTTGAAGCCCACATTAAATTAACAAAACCAGAGCAGATAGTCGAAGAGGCAGGTTCCATGTCCAAACAACTATGGAACATCGACATTGGACCAATGGAAACATTTAGGGGCGAGGTGAGAGCGTGTCTGCAAAAGCTGGAGAGTAATGGATGGGTCTCTGTTAAATTTGGGGTATGATAGAGAGAATTTCCACCTGCTCAGCCTACAGTGACTCGGTGATTTCGTTAAATATGCTTAAAGCTGGCTCCTTAAAGGGCCACTCACCAGGCTCCAGAAATACAAAAGAAAGAGCGCAATATTCTTTCCTGATATTTCTCGTCTTTCTTGGCGCACCACTGTGGCGTAGACGGTAGTTCCCGCGACGTCTACAGTGTTCATGCTCTCGATTCATTGATATACACGAAATATCGCATGTGATTTGTCTCTTGCACTGCTTTGCCAAGCAGAATCCCATCCGTTCTTCTTTGTCTCCCATGAATATTGTACACAATCAACCGATCAAATTTTATTTTTTGTGTTTACAAACGCGCACAAGCGGCGATAACAGCGGCAGCCAAGAAGCGCGAATCCCGATAGGCTCTATCGCCCAGTGCTGATATTGTTCACGCGCATTCAAGAACCAAGGTGAGAGGACGACGCATCGTGTGTATGAAGGAGAAAAGAAAATCACCCCATCGTCTTTAAACGCAGAAAAAAACTGTTCTCGGAAAGAGCCGGTCCGTTATTCCCTGCAGCGTGGCGTGTGAGATGTCGCGCAAAATTGTATGAGACCGCATCCTGAAGTACCTTATACGTGAGCAGGTTGCCACGAGATGTGGGAACCACCGGGCTTTTTATTTATTCCTCCTTCCAAAAAATTTTGATGCTCCCAGCCAGTGCAGAACCATGACATCATGATGATGTGTGACGCCGCTCTAAGAGAAAACATGACCAACATGCGGAAGCACACGCGGTTTGTCTGCAAAGCTTTGTGGCATAAACATGTGATCTTGGTTACCATCGCGATACCTTTGCGAGCAGGGTCTGCTAACCGCATGGCGTGGGCCCGATTGCCGACAATCACGAACGAAATTGGCTGTGGCCAAAATGCGAGAACGCACGTTAAAGAACACTGCAAAGAAACGCAGCTGGGGAAAATCAATCCGCAACCTTACCTCCTTCCCTTCCACTTCCAGCTACGGGGCGCCCCTATGTCTCATCGTGGTTTGGACACGTAAAAACTTTGTATTCGTACCTGTTTCATGCAATGCAGATGCCGAACAGACGTGGCACTGAACATTAGAAACTGCCGAAGTAGCAGAACATGTGCAGATTTTGAAAGAAGAGGCGGAGACGATTGTAGAAAAAAAAAAGCTAGAGGGAACGGCAACCACATTTTTTTTATTCTTGACAAAAAACGGCATTTTATTGCTCGATAATGCTGCCCTCTAAAAAAGGGTGAAGCTCGCACTGAGCCGCGCAAGATTTAAAACAGCGAAACTGGATAATTCTGAATGTTAATGAGGTTGCTTTTATGGGTTGTTCATATGTCTTAGGGGACGCTAGTTGATTCTAGGCTGCTTCTATAGAAGCAACATAGAAACAACTAGCATGTCATTTTTGAGCTTCAGCTAGGTGATGCTATAGGCTGTTTGTACATAGATTGTCAGATCAAAGGCGTTCGAGTTAAACAAAATCAGTCACACGAAACACATATCCGAACTCCCGACACAGAACCTCGCACAGAAACCAAGTGCACACCTCTCATTGATCAAAGTGCGCATTGTCTTTACCACAGACCTCCCATGCTTCGGGGTTCTCGCGCAGCATTCGTTGCCGTCGGTCACTTTACAGTCATTTTTTAAGGGTCGCCTCCTTAGTTTTTAGCAGAGCACTTGCGAGTAGTAGAACATAAATAAATTGCACGGCAGATGCCGTTCATCGTTACGATACTTCTATGATAGGCCGCGCACAAATTACGGCTAGTTTAAACAGCTGCGCTCTTAATATGATTAGTTCTCGTTCCTTGCGAAAAGCGCCCATGTCGGTGGTGGCCCATGTAAGTGGTAGTGATGATCACAGTGATGGCGAGATTAAATAGTAGTCCATGCGCATGCGCATCGGGCCAATACTAGAGACCAAGCGGTCGGAGAGATTCCACAGCACTCTACCCGAGTAGGTTCGGTGTGGCTCTAGCACAGGGGATTATCGAGATTGAAGACCAACCCACGCGGTGGAGCACACATGACACGCGCGTACAAGTTTGTCACAAGCAAGCCACCGAGCATGCCTAGGGCGCGTGTGACAGCATCAAATCTTGCAGCCTTCCTGGACATGCATCATCACCATCTCGTAGAGCTCGCGCACTTTGCGGCGTAGAATGCTGGCGTCGTATTCCTGCACCGTTCTCTCGCTCTTGAGCGCGTCAACTTTTGCTTCGAGCGTCGAGATGAGGGCGAGATATTGCTGGCGGTACATTGATGCCCGAATTCGACTCCTCTCCTTCCTCTGTTCCAACCTCACATGTTGCGTGCCACGCATAGCAGTGAGCGCCGCTTGCGGCTCAGACGTTAAAGGACGAGTGAGACTGTCGCTTGAGATCCAGTCGCACGAGTCGGACGTGTCTGGACCAGACGTGGCATGCTGTTGAAGTGCGGGCTGCTGTGGCTGCCGCTGGATTTGTTCGAGGGAGTCGGATAAATGGCTCGGATATCACTCCTCTTCTTTGGTCTCGGTAAGTGCAAACAGTCCGTTCACCACTGGATCCCATCCGTTGAAAGTAATGAACTGCTCAAGCTCGGGCGTCGATACTACCAGCATTTGCAGGACCGGAGACGGGAGCAGGCTCGAACATTTGACTTCTTTGTGGCCGTGTCGGAATGCCCCAGGGCTGTATAAATTTAGGGTCATGCTATGCTTGCGTGAGCTGAACTCGTGGTTACTCGACGGCTGCTGCTGCTGCATTGGCTGATGCGCCGTTGTCGTTTGCTGGTTCGTGTCATCGCTGTTGTTCTTGTCTAAGCCTATGAACGACAGTGGTGGCGTGCAGTCAAGACGATGCAACGTCTGAGGCTTGTCTTCATCAAAGAAACCCATCCCCATGTGCTCGAATGATGAAGAAAGAAAGAAACTGTCGTTTGAGATCGCGTGGCACGAGCTGGACGTGTCTGGTTCACACGTTGCGTGCTGTTGAAGTTCGGGCGGCTGTGGTTGCCGCTGAAGTTGATCGAGTGACTCAAGGAAATCGCTCGGATATCGCTCCTCTTCTTCTGTCTCGGTAAGTGCAAGCACTTTGTTCACCATCAGATCCCGTCCGTTTAACGCAAGCTCGGGCGTCGATACTAGCAGCATTTGCAGGACCGGAGACGGGAGCAGGCTCGAACAGTGGGCTTCTTTGTGACCGTGTCGGAATGCCCCAGGGCTGTATAAATCCAGGGTCATGCTAAGCTTGCGTGAGCTCGACTCGTCGTTACTCGATGACTGCTCTAGCTGATGCGTTGCTGTTGGCTGCTCGCTGGTGTCGTCGCTGTTGTTCTCGTCTAATCTTACGGACGACAGCGGTGACGTGCAGCCCGGACGATACACCGTCTGCGGCTTGTCTTCCTCCGAGACACCCATCACCAAGTGCTTGGATGACGAAAGAAGAAAGGAACTGTAGTTTGTGGTCGAGTCGCTCAAGTCACATTTTCGAGCCGGACGTGGCGTACTGTTGAAGCATGAGTTGCACAGACTACTGAGGCCGTTAGTGCCACGCCAGCTTGACTTCTGCGAGTGCGCTGGTCAAGCCACTTGCTCACTATATATCAGCCTTATATATACTGATAAAAGGTTGTCTGCTGTGAGGGAATCTGGGAGCAGTAACGCACTCCCGGCTTTAATATAATCGCCTATTATTTAACAGCGCATGTGCACTGCGCAGCTTTTAAGCACAGGCTTGTCAACACGCGGTATCTTCTGACGTTGATGATGCCTGGTTACAACAGGGCATTGCTTCATTGAGCTGTTCCTAGCTTGACCCCATCGATACGGTGACGGCGGCTTATTCCATCTCCGAATATGGTGGACGTGATGAGAAAACTTGCAGTTTTGCTCAGACTGATGGGTTCAATGTCGAGCTTCTAACCATGTCGGCTTTACCTACAACTACCATCTCCATTAAAAAAGGGGTCTCTCTGTGTTTCAGTGGACATGTTAAGTGCGCATTTAACGGCTCTCAAAGAGAGGCTTATTGTTCAGGTGTGTACTAAACTTCCCCTTTAACCCGGAAGGAATGGACGACCTGTTCTTGCGGCTGTTTTCGTGCACAAAAGTGCTCCGCTAAATAATATGTCACCGTTCTTCCACGGGTTCTTTGCTTCTACAATCTGGCGATGTGAATTGTTGACCCCAGGACCTAAGACAGACTGTGACAACGAATGACCTTCGTAGCCTTGTGGTTATGGTGTTCGAGGTCCGACCCGAATGTCTCGGGTCCGATTGCGGCCGTGATGCAGCAATTTCATGAAGGCGTAACGCTAGAGGCAGGTGTACTCAGACTTAGGTACATGGTAAACAACACCAGATTGCCACATTTTAGAGCCGTTCCTGAAGGCCTCTGTCACGAACACTTCATTTACTTTTGGGACGTAAAGCCCCGAAAATTGACTAATATTAAGCGAGTGTGAATTTCCGTTAAACCCCAGATAATAATACTAGTACCGACTTCACGCATTTTTTTCTTTTATTTTCTCCTTTTTTAACTGAACTTGCATTGATTGTTATACCACACCCCTTTCTGTTGTGCCTTCAGGCCTAAAAGCATCATTTATAAATAAATAAATAATACAATAGTGCATTCGTCCCATGATAATCTGTTGAGACCGGCAATAGTGCACGTAGGCACGCGAAGTAGCGCTAGTGCAAGCGCAAATTCACACAACAGCTGAGAAAGGAGAAACGGTGCTGTTGTATCGCTCCTCCTTTCCATGACGTGCCGGATGTCCGTGCGGTATAAGCGCAACTTGTCAAAACGCTCTATTATCGCCGTTATCAGATGCTGACGCTGTGAGTGGTCGACGCTGGCACGATGTAGTTAAAGAAGCTCAAGGCTCTAACTGGTCATTAATTCTTACGTGGAAATTCTGCGTGACAAAGGGCTACGAAACCACCGACGGCTGCTCGCATGCTCCTATCCGTGCCTTTCCTCTACCGAGAGCAGCTGGCAATGACGTCAACTGACGCTGTGTACAATACCAATGACGCCGTGTGAAAGAGACGCTGTCATTGGGTGAAAAAAGAGCCTTTTTTTCTGCTTGCTACATTCGGCGACAACACTTCTTGGCACTGAAGTGAAAGCTACAGAGGTGGGCTTCTGAAATGTAGCACTACGCGAAGTAGCTTCTTTTGGCACACGGGTCGTAACGCTATGAAAAGTAACGAGGCGCACCATTAGCGTTTCGTGTAGACGCAGACGCCGCTTATAGCGTTTGAGGGGCACGTAAAAAGGTGGGACTTTTTCACGCGTTCAAAAACGTGAAGCCACAAGACATAAATTAAGAGAAATACGAATATCTTACAGGTGCGAGTTGCGTTCTGTCTCAAATAGCTCCACGTAGAAAATAAAAGAGCAAAATTTATATTTCACGTTGAAAATGCGGGCGCTACTTCGGAACTACCTTCACTGGTGGTAGGATGCACGTGATTTGGCTCCGTAGCTTTTCCATAGGCTTTCCCTTCCATGCCAAGAAAAGTTGTCGCTGAGTATAGCAATGCACGCCCTTGCTGCGGTTGCAGACTGACACGCTGAGGGAGGTAGAGGTGATTAAACGAGCCGACTAATGCAGCCGAAGGAAAGAGCGAAATGGGGAAACATGTGGAATTCCCCCCAGCGCTCACTGCAGACTCGTACACAACTGCAACGCCACATCTACATTTCGGCGTCTGTGTGGTTTAGGGGCCATTTGATCTCCCGAATATTTACGTTCTCATGCACTTGAAGGGGCTACAGCGATCTAAATGCTCATGTGAAGACAATTTAAACGTGGCAGAGGCGCATAACAAAACGGGAATACAAAAAGGGTCACACGATCTGCGTTAGCAAGAGTAGAGTAGTAGAGTAGACCGTATAAACTATGGCTGATACCCATACTGGAATCGGCCAAGAACCGGTTAACTTTTAAAGGAAATGATAAAATCCAAGTTTAAATTTTGAATAATTTAAACAGAAGAAGTATGAACGGATTTTTCTCAATAGCCAGGCCACTCAGCACTCACTGAACTTGGTTTTGTTAGAGCGCTCTTTAAAAAAAATTTGGGTATCGGCGCCGGCATCGTTGCTTGTGAGCAATAAATTAGCGTTGTCCGCGAGTGAAAGTTCGAGACAGATGAAAATAAACAAAGAACTGTCGGCTTGAGTAGTTGAAATTGAGCGAAGTAGACTAAGTAGCAAACAGGGGTGGTACCACACAAGCATAAGTGTGCAGAAAGAAATTTTGAAAAAAAATAATCACAGCATATCCATGGAGTGAATGAGGATGAGTGGGGTGAAGCGTCCGTCCGTGTGTCCAACCGTCCATGCATCCGGTCCGTTTGTCCGCTCATTCATTCTTCCGTCTATTCGTGTTTCATCCGTTCGTTCGTACTTCTGTCCATGCGTCCCTCCGTCCATCTGTCTGTCAGTGCATGCTTCCGTCTGTCCATCCATCCATCCATGCTTTCGTCCTTCCGTCCTTCCGTCGCTGAGTCCATCCGTCCGTTTGTGCTTCTGTCCGTCTTTCCATCCTTGAGTACGTCCTTCGTTCCGTCCTTCTGTCTGTGCTTCTGTTCGTCCGTCTGTCCGACCATCCGTACGTCCGTCTATCTATCCGCTCGAGCTTTCGTCCATCCGTATGCCCGTTCGTCCGTGCTTCCGTCCGTGGCTCTGTCCGTCCAGCCATCTGCCTATCTCTGTCTGTCGTTCTGTCTGTCACTGACACTAGCGTCACCTGCTGAGTGAGTAATACAACTAGGTGGTTACCAACCAGCAACCGGTCACACATGAATGGACATGCCACTGGTTTCAGGAGCTTCGCGCCTAAAAGCTACACCATCTCCTGCTAAAGGGAACCATGTGTAAATGTGAAGCAGCAGGCGCTAACGCTTACACTGGTGGAGCCGTTGACAATGGCGCTCACCGCGGCGTTGCGCAGGAGAGAAAACTGGGGAGGCACAAAGCATGCAGTGATGAACTGGTGTTTTTTACTGGAACATGCCAATCACTGCTAATGCACCCTGAGATACAGACGACTCCAATTGGACACAAATACCGGCAGTCTGCTTTTAGTTAATGCGCACACTACAAATTTTTTAGATACGAAGCAGCTCTTTGACTAGCCTGTGCAACGTTGTTCGTCCGTGTCTGCGTGCCAACACGCCGTACCACGCTCCCCTCGCCGCAGATTTTGGAGTGGTGCCAAGTAGGTCACGCCTTCTTTCGCAGTGCACGGTGACATCACTCTCTCCCTCTCCTGAAGCAGCTCGCCGCGTGTCACCTCTCTCTCGCTTCACTCTCCTAACCACTCGCAACATTCGAGCGCACATCAAGGTAACACTCTTTTTGTTCGTTTACCTGGAATGCAAAAGATATCGGAAAGCGAAGCTCCTTCACTCGCCAAAACGTGCGGCGAAGCGATTTGGACTAACCCGGCAGTCGATGGGGTTGCGAGGGCTAGCAGAGCCAATCGCGTTCGCGAATGGCCACGCCGCGCCTGCAACACCGACGAGGCGCGAGCCCGGGAAGCCGAACGCAAGTGTCGACAGGGGAAGATCAACGGCACCAACGAGGTCTGATTCAAGCACGCCGATGGCGTTGGACAATTGAGACGGTGCGCGGGTAACACCAATGAGACGCGAGCCAAGGAAGCTGAGTGGAAACTCTGACAGCGGAAGGTCAGCGCCGACAAATCCTCGACGTCGTCGTCGACAACGTCTTTATAAGGACCCTGGATGAAAACAAGCTTCCAAGGTAGCGTCACTCATTGCTCTCGAGCCGTGCTCCTCACCCTCTCGATTACTCCTATTTTTTTCTACCAACCGCGTCTGTAATTGGTGCATTCTTTGCACGTGATCTTGCAAATGGCTGGTGGTGTTATTATTATGTAAAAGGTTCAAAACATAGAGTTTCTTAATATACCCTAGAGGGAACACTGGCGCTAGTGTTTATGGAAGCTGCAACGCACGGCGCTTCAGCGAGCATGGGAATGATGGGTAGTACACACATTTGTCTAAACTTCGTACTTCTGGCCTGAGTTTGGCTCCGTGTGTGTTTCGTGTGGCTTGAAGCTGTTTTCTCAGGAAACAAAAATAAACAAATGATCAGCGATTGTGCTTCACCACCTCATTATTTTAGACTTACCTGTCCAAATTCGGTCACGAAGTTCAAAAGGTTTGAATCTTTATTTCAAAACAAAACCAAAACGCAGCAATGAACGAAGCCGCAAGTACGATTCGCCGCCCGCAAGTACGAAGACTAGACAAATGTGTGTACTGCCTATCATTCCCATGGTCGCTGAACGATCGCCGCACCAGAGTCCCCTCTAGTCAACTTTAGGAAACTCTATGGTTCAAAACGAGCATACGCATGTGCGTATGGCTCCAGCCGGATTCTCGCCACAATCAAGGACGAAATCGTAGCCAGGACATAAACTGGCGAAGAGGAGCGTTTCCAGCGTTTCAGTGTGCGCCAAGTCGACGAAGATTGTTTCCGGTGCTCGTTCAATGCAACATCCGCGTTTTTCAACAAAGCTGCGTTTGCCGTAAAACAACATAAAACGGTTTCGCTCTCTTCAACTTACCTCGTGCTTCCGAGATGAAGCAGACCGTGCAGTGTTGCAACGAAACATTTCATCCGAATGCTTTCGTGCAACTCCGTCGACGTACGTCGACGCGGATCTGCGAACCGAGTTTATTTGTCGGTTTCTATTGAAACGCCAGGCGCGCGGCCTATAGTGCATGTCAGTTGGTACGAATACTTGCGCACGCACACAGAGCAGCTGGAGGGTGTAATCAACGCACCTTCATAAACATTTCACAATTGACCATTTTACGCTTGAGCCAAAACGCGCTGCTTCGAGACACCTCAGCTGTAGAAATCTCACTTTTCGGGACGTTCCGAGCACCGCATCAGAATCACCTCTCATCACGATTGTCTGAACGGGCACATTAAAAAAACGGTATCACACAGCTGCTAGTCAAGCGTTCATACCCGTGTGGGCGTAGTTTTTGTTTTGCATGTGCACAATTGATTGATACCAGGGGTGATTATTACCAGGGCCTTATACCAGGGTCATATGTCCCGTGTCGTCGTAGTCGTAGTAGCCAGTCACATTGTATTGCATGCCAATAAAAACAGTGGCACAGATTATTTACGGAGCGAATGATGATGAGTGGGGTGAAACGTCCGTGACTATATCCGTGCTTCAGGGCGTCTTTTTATACGTTCGTTCGTGCGTCCATCTGTCCGTCCATCTGTCTGTTTGCTTCGCCACACTCGTCATCATTCACCTCGTGGATATGCTGTTATTTTTTTTAATCTACTCATCTCACCTCTCTCCACTATATTATTTTACTCCCATACCTATCTCCCAGTGCCCCGCTGCTCATGTGTAATCCTCAGTGGGAGACATTTGCAGGATGCACAATCAAACTTCTTCCTTTTCCCAAACAAAGAATAACTACCCCCCCCCCTCTTTAGCGTCTTGCTTCAGCTAAAATATTCAATCTAAAGAAAGATATTTACCAGGCCCGAGTCAGAAGTGTGCTCTACGTGGTCTCTCGCTTCAGTACTGGCATTTGAGAAGGCTTATGTATATATTTTGACAACGAAGGAATTTCTTGCGGCACACGTTAAGATATTTATTGATGCGATAGAACTGTCCCACATAATTTTTCTAAAAAGACCCACTTTTACCTAAATAAAAAAATTTAAATCTCTTTTCTAAGCTGGAGAAAGATCTAATCTAAATATTAGACAACACTGGTTGACTAGTAATGAACGTTAAACATTATAATTGTGCATTGGTGAGTTGCGGTTCATGCATTGGCCACCATTTCGCTACACGAGGAGTAATGACAGGAAAGAAAAACAGCAGTACGCTTTGTTGTTTAGTTTTGTCGTTATTGTGCAATTTTATGGTGGCCAACCTAACCAAGCAAAGTTCCGGCGAATTAGTCGGAGCATTTACGTCACTATAGGATCAGGCCGTTAAAAAATGACGAGTTTTTGACGAAGCTGGCGTATTAGCACATGAAACTTTTTATGATGTACGCATTCTATGTTTTCAACAAGAAGAAATGTTCTAGTCCTGACAGATAAGAACCATATAAACGTATACGCAATTGAAATCATTTCGATTGAACGTAGTCTCGTAGTCTTACTCGTTCTCTGAAAGCTGCGTTTTGAAAGGATCTACAGGGTAGAACTAGTCTCCTGTCTTTGAGAAGAATGTTGTAGCATCTGCTGCAGATCTGGAAGTAATGATTGATATGTGTCGTATAACGTCCCAAAACCACCAAGTGATTATGAGAGACGCCGTATTGCAGGCTTGAAAGTAACCTGTGGTCATTACCTCTAATTGAGTGTAGGATACGATGAGACTATCCTTCAGTTCACAGACACAAACAAAAAAAAAGGTTTGTACTAGAGAGAAGAAAAGTGTGTTGAACTTTCTACTGTTCACATGCTCAAGTATGTTGTAAAGTAACCATTTCGAATTGAAGGTGTACCTCAACGTCCACAGCGTTCTCTTCCTGCTGGCCTCGCCTGAATAAAGGGCTCTTGAGTCCATCTTACCGCTTTTCTGAGTGGACGTTCAATGTAATGTCACCCACAAACCTGCGAGGAGAACGCCAAAAGTAACACCCAGGATGACTGGGCTCAAGTACGTGTTGTGGTCTCAGATCCAACTTAGAGTATACTATTCACAAATGCGTGGCCGCATTGTTAAGCTCTCCTCATATTTACACATGTGTTACCACCAGAGCACATGTAATTATCGAAACATCCACGTGTCTCAACTTGGCTGCGCACAGATGCACGTGGAACTGAAAGCGAAGCACATTCTTAGTCGTTATGTATAAGCTCTGCGAATTGACCGAGCGTCTACCATTGTTGCGAAAGAGAATGGCGTAACATTGGTTTCGGCATTCAAACACGTCATCTGCTTTGTCAAACCAAGCGTTAATAAACACCTAAAAGCTGGGCTACACGTCATATTAGGTAATAGATTGTCTGGGATACCTGTTTTCGAATTGATTTTTCTTCAGTCCGCGAAGATAGTCCTTCTCACAAGTGTTGCAGAGAGCAAATAACTAGCGATGAAAAATCTTTGAACACGGGTGTCGCTGAAGGCAACGTTTCAACAAGTGTCTTCTTCAAGGCTTCAACTGCATCCCATGGCGTGTGTGTGTGTGTGTGTGTGTGTGTGTGTGTGTTTCATCTACTCTTCAACAATAAATAAAAGCAGAAGACGAGGAGAGGGCAAGTGCAGAAACTAGGGTGAAGGTGGGACAGAAAGAAGGAAAGGACAGGATGCCAACTCACTTGCCCTCTCCTATACTGTTCTACTTTGGCTGGGCGAGAGTACACGAAACTACACACACACACACAACTGCATTCAACGACAATGCATTTAAAATAAACACACACACACACACACACACACACACACACACACACACACACACACACACACACACACACACACACACACACACACACACACACACACACACACACACACACACACACACACACACACACACACACACACACACACACACACACACACACACACACACACACACACACACACACACACACGCGAACTCCAAAAACTCAAGTGGGGGAAATACAGTGCTGCTGCATATCTACCTGCTCATTCCTGAGAAGCTAACTAGTTTATTTATTACAGTTTCATGTCGCACTCACTAGGTTTTACCCATGTTATTTTTTTAACTAATTGGCTTTTAAAAAAAATTTGGGAAGATTCCCCTCTTCATTTATGTTAGATTGGCTTGAGCCGGTTATACCTCCTGGTAGTACGGGCTACCCCCTTTTTCCTTTTAGTTATTTTCACATATAGGGGCGGAAACACACACACACACACACACACACATACATACACACACACACACACACATACACACACACACACACACAAACACACACGCACACACAAACACGTGCTAAGGTATTGGCAGATGCTGTATGAAGTAGAAAATCGCCGAAACGTAGGCTCCAGAGACCCCCCGCCCGTGTTCAAGGACTTGTTGCCTCTCCAAGCGTCCATCTTTCCCTGAACTTCTGCCTTATTTAGAGAGAAAACGAACGTACTGAAAACCACGAGAAAGCGGCAAAGAAAGCTCCACTTTTATGAAAACTCACCAGCATCTCTGTTGTTTCTTCATTGAGATTAACGTAATAGCTGTGAATATCGCACTTTTGAAACGTACCGCTTTTTGTAGAAGTTTCCAGTCTTGTAAGCTGTTCCCGACTGGCAATGCGAACTCTTCTTTCTATAACGCCTGGCTGTTCACGGGGTGGGGGCGCAGTGGTCCCCGCCTCGATTCCGCCGGTATAGCACGGCAACCCGGCGTCGCTCGGGTGCCCAGCGAGCACTGGTGGCCACGGCTCTCAGGTGGTAGCCCCGTCACTGGACGCGTTCGTCTGTCCGGGGCGTGGCATCAGGGCGGCCGGAAGACACCCAACATGGTCACTCAGAGCCTCAGTAACAACCGGAGACCTTTCGCTGATCATGGTGCCGCGGTACGTGCGAATGTAGACAAGAAACCAGGTCACCACCGAGGCTTGCAGCCTCTGATAGAATAAAATATTCCCTAAAAAGGGCCCTGCAACTGTTTGCTCAGTAGCTTCATTAAGTGAGTTCATCGCCTCGATTTTTTGTTTTACCGCAAATTCTGGGAGCTGCTGCTCCCTTCTTGCGAGAATGTATGAAGAAGCCTCTCAGTATTTTCGAGGTGGACAACCGCTTCGTCTGGCAGCGGCTAGGAAACGTGGGACCACCTCAAGTGGCACAGACAGCGAGGTAGCGGAGCTCTATTACGACGGTTTCGAGTCATCGAATGACGACTACACAGTCGTCATGAGCCGCAAAGCAAAAAGAAGACTGCTACGAACATCGTCGACGACGAGTATATCCACCGTGCGGGCTACCGCGCAGTGTTGGCCACACACTATACTCTTCATGGCAGTGGACCCTTCAGCCAACCTACGGCGGCTTAACAGGCAAGTCCTTTCTGCATACCTCGAAGGACTCGCTCCAAATGAAATTAAAGACGTCAGGATCAACTCACGGAAGAATATTCTGGCAGTTGATGTTCTACACCGTAGTGCGCTGCAAAGCCTGCTGAACATCTTGGAAATCGACAGAGTGACAGTTAAATCAGTGATCCCCACTGAATGTAAAGGCAGTGTTGGCGTCATTTATGACGTGGACATTTCCATTCCCGCCAACGATTTCCCAATCTTGATAAAGCCAACTACAGACGACATCCTCATCAAGCACATCACAAGGCTTGGTCAGTCACGATGCCTGAAGATTGTTTTTGAGGAAGACAGTCTTCCCCCACACGTCAAAGTTGGCCACGTTCGCCATCAGGCCTGTCCATACATACCGAAGCCCCTACAATGCTTCAAATGCTTCAAGATGGGACATGTCAAAGGAGTATGTACCAGCAATGTCGTGTGCCCGTGGTGTGCCGAACCTCATTCAGAAGACACCTGCCACGCAACTGCGTTCAAATGCTCCAATTGCCACGGCGCTCATAAAGCGTCGTCTGAAGATTGCCCACGAGTGAGAAATGAACGCGCGGTGTTGAAACGCATGGTGCGCGACAATTCAACGCACAGGGAAGCCGCTGCTACTGTCAGGCGGCGTCGGCGTCACCACAGAAGATCATCACGCAACGTGGCATCTGCCGATAGAGACCCGTCATCTCAAGCAAGAAGAACTGGCCCCCCATCGTCAAGCTCTGCGAAGACGGATACACCGAAAACAGAATCAGGGTCAAGACTCCCACATCGTGAAGAGTGGCCATCACTTCCACGAACACAGCCTGTTTCAGAGGTGCATCGATCCCCGCCAACCTCGATGCCATCACGAACCACTGATGAAAAGACAACTGAGGATCGCCAGGTCATCAACATGTTGCAGACCCTTATGAGCGCAATGCGCATGCTCCTAAGCAACATGAACACCCCATCAGCGCAGAGCGCACTCCAAGTGCTGGACACTTTGAGTCCGGTGCTTGCAGCTCTAAGGTAAAACGATGGCCCGCAGCATGTTATCCTTTCGCGAGGAGGTCAAGAACGCATCTGTCCTTCAGTGGAATGCCAGAGGGCTCAGGGCGCGTATGTCCGAGTTCCGTCAATATGTATTCACGAACCAGTTCTCCATAATTGTGATTTGTGAGCCGAACCTGTCAGCCCAAATGAGGCTGTCTGGATATGAGTGCTTTATGTCTTCTACCCACGGAGAGCGCAGCAAGGTCATTGTGTTGATTCGGCGCGACATAACTTAAGTTCATCACCCTGTACCCCCTGACTAAGAAAACCAGTACGTTTGCCTAACAGTAAAAAACAAGAAGACCACATTCACCATCATCGGAGCCTACTTACATCCATCAAGTCGTCTAGACCGAGAGCGCTTGCGCGGAATTTTGAATTCAACTCTCCAGCCATGGGTGATAACTGGTGACTTCAATGCCCACCACTACTTATGGGGAAGCTCCAGGGTCAACACTAGAGGTAGACAGTTAGTGTCTTTCGCTTCGGAATGTGAACTTATCCTCGTGAATGATGGCAGCCCTACTTATCTGCGCGGATCGGCCTATAGCAGTTGCCTGGACCTCACTTTCGTCTCACGCTCGTTCACACGCAGAGTGCACTGGTTTTCGGATTTGGAAACAAGGGGTAGTGACCACATCCCAACATACCTGAAGATTGACGGCTTTCCAAGTCTCAAGTCCTCCAGAGCCGTCCAGTGCACCGATTGGCAAAAATACAAGTTAATCAAGGAAGACTATGTTGGCGCCTCACCTTTCAACCTAGAGGACGCAATAAAGAGTGCCCTACAATCAACGACGCGTTCGCTTCCGGTGAGCTCATCTCGCACTGATATGGACATTGATCTCGAGAAACTCCGAGCGATTCGTCGTCGTGCAGAACGACGTTATAGACGCACGAGGCCACTTGATGATCTGAGAGTGGCCAGACGCACACAAAAGAAAATACAGCGTCACATGGACAAGTTGGCCAAGCAACGATGGGTATCTTTTTGCTAGTCTTTGGATCCCAGACAGCCTCTGTCACTAATCTGGAGAACTGTCCGGGGTCTTCGTACAACCATTACTCAGCGCTACTTATTAAAATCTCTGGCACTTCACTTACGCTGCAAAGAGATTGATGTCGCAGATTCCTTCTGTCGAAGGATTGCCTGCGGCTCAAATTCAACTGGGACAAAGACGCCCGATTTTTCTGTATCCTCACGTGATTCCCTAATGGAGATTTCGTTTTCAATGGACGAACTAAAGGCTGCGCTTGCTTTGTGTAGACGTTCTTCAGCGCCAGGACCTGACGGCATTACTTACCGCGCTCTGTGTCACCTAGGAGATCAAGCTCGGCAGGCACTCTTGCAGCTGTACAACGACTCCTGGCAAACTGGCATAGTTCCACAGGAATGGAAGTCAAGTCGCCTGATTCTTCTTCTCAAAGCCGGCAAGTCACCCTTGGACATTTCCTCTTACCGCCCGATTGCCCTAGCGAGCTGTGTGGGAAAAGTTATGGAAAGGATGATTTTAACGCGTCTGGAATGGTACTTAGAATTCTACGAAATATATCCAGATGCCATGTCCGGGTTCAGACGACGCCGCTCGTCAATTGACAATGTAGTTGACTTGGTGACATATGTACATCACCAGAAGGCCTGCAAGCGGTTATCTGCTGCTCTATTTCTTGACGTTAAAGGGGCCTACGACAATATCACCCACGAAGCCATTCTCAGCGCACTAGAAGGAGTGGGACTCGGTGGCAGGATATATACGTGGGTTCAAAGCTACCTACAGAATAGATCATTTCACGTGCAGACAGAGAATGGCCCGACACCCGAGTATTACTGCAGCCGAGGAGTCCCGCAAGGCGGAGTGCTAAGCCCGACGCTGTTCAACCTAACACTCATTGAACTAGTTGGCAAGCAACCAAGCAGTGTACGACTTTCCATTTATGCTGATGACATCTGTGTGTGGACATCAGGTGTGACTCGACTTCAACTTCGCGCTCGACTTCAGAAGGCAGCATCAGTGACATCGTACCACTTACGCAAACAAGGGCTTGAAATCGCAAGTGAGAAGTGTGCAGTCGTGGCCTTCACCAGAAAACCAATGTCCGCTTACGGCATATCAATTAACGGGCAGTTGGTGTCATGCAGCCGGAGTCACAGGTTCTTGGGAGTCGTAATCGACCGAAACCTGTCTTGGACACCCCACGTAAACTACGTGAAAAAGCGGCTGACTGCCATTTGTCACTTATTCAAGTTTCTTGCTGGAAAAAGCTGGGGAATGTCTGTCGAGTCTATGTTACAGCTGTACAAGGTATTATTTACTGGATTCTTGCGGTGTAGCCTACCTGTTATATTTAACACATGCAAAACGAACCTGCGCACAATCCAAAATATTCAAGCCCAAGCACTTAGGATATGCCTTGGTTTACCCCGCTGCGCATCGACAGCTGAAACAATTGCCATTTCACAGGACTACTCGACCATGACGCACATCACCATTGAAACGATGCGTACGTACCTCAGGCAACATGCTAGGAATCCTTCCCACCACTTGGCAACCGTCGCTACTGACAGGCCCCGCGCGAAATTTAGTGCAATTGTCTGCGCTCATCGTGCGTCGTTTACGTCAGGTTTACGCCTGCTGAGAAACTGGTGTATCCTCCGTGGTGCCTGACACTTCCACAAGTACGTGTTTCAATTCCAGGAATACAGAAAAAATCAAGTTTGCCTTCGTCAGCCCTAAAACAATTAAGCTTGAGCCATGTGCACGAAATGTACAACAACCACGTGCACATATACACCGGTGCTTCAACCACAGCGTCTGGTTCTGGTGGTGCGGTGGTGATTCTAGCTAGAGGAATCACTCAGAGAATCAAACTGTCACATGTCACTACGTCCACAGCGGCAGAACTTGCGGTTTTGCGTGGCGCCCTAGAGTACATGAAATCCCAAAGACCGATTAAATGGGCTGTGTTTTCCGACTCAAAACCAGCTCCTACAGAGCATGCAGTCAGTCCTTCAACGAGGTTGCCATGAACAATTAACTTACGAAGTTGTCAAGCTCGTTCACCACGTCACAGAAACAGGCCACGAGGTCAAGTTTCAGTGGCTTCCTGGCCATTGTGGGATCAGTGGCAATGATTCCGCAGACAACGCGGCTCGCACATCGCACCAAAAAGAACAAACCCTTCCGATTCCTTTGTCAAGGATTGACGCTGCAAAGCAACTTCGTCACCTGGCACGTAGTCTGTGTCTGCAGGAGTGGAACACCCCAAGCATAAGACATACGAGACTCTACCCAAATAAACCCTCGACTAGAACTTCGACCTCCATCCGGACTTCGTCGACGTGAAGCTTCACTTTTTTGTCGCCTATGTTTGGGGGTTGCCTCCACAAAAGCATATAGAACCCTCATCGGATTGACCGACAATGCGGAATGCGACGTCTGCTGCACCGAAGAAGACATCGACCACCTCATATGTCATTGCCCTTGATTTGCCTCTGAAAGACAGAAGCTTTCGGATGCAATGCGACAATTGGACGATCGGCCACTCTCTGTGCAGATGCTACTGGAACACCGTCATCGCCTTTCGTCGGCTCAAAAAGCAGTCAAAGCTGTCTTGTGCTTTTTGAGGACTACAGGCCTCTGTGACCACCTTTAACTTTTGTGTAGTGCCACCGCTGCATACGCGCCAGCCGATTGACTGACAATCCTCCTTTTTTTTCTCTCTCTCTTTCTCTTCTCTTTCCTCTCTCTCTCTCATCTTTATGTCCCCTTCCTATTCCCCAAGCGTAGGGTAGCAAACCGGCCATGTGCCTGGTTAACCACCCTGCCTTCCCTCTTGTTGTTTACCCCCCCCCCCCCCCCCCCTTCATCGCCTCACGAATAAAGGGTGGCAAAAACTTCTTTAAGAATGCGTCAAGTGTGAGCGCAGATACAGCTATTTGTCGCCATCTAAGCACTTTGTTCTCAGCAAGCGTGCCCCGCCGCGGTGGTCTAGTGGCTAAGGCACTCGGCTGCTGACCCGCAGGGCGCGGGTTCGAATCCCGGCTGCGGCGACTGCTTTTGCGATAGAGGCGGAAATGTTGTAGGCCCGTGTGCTCAGATTTGGGTGCACGTTAAAGAAACCCAGGTGGTCTAAATTTCCGGAGCCCTCCACTACGGCGTCTCTCATAATCATATAGTGGTTTTGGGACGTTAAACCCCACTTATCAATCAATCTCAGCAAGCGCGTCGAAAGATACGCAGGAGGGGGAGAAGGAGATGACAAGGAGACCAGAAGTTGCGTCTGTTCGTCAGTGCACGCCATAATCTTAAGCAATAATGCAGAAAGACGGGCTAGTTTCGGCATTAAACCGTGAGCACTCTCCTTTTTTTATTACGACGCACGACTTACTTTCAGCGCTGAAAGTAATCCGACGCACGTATTATCTTGAGCGGCTTACCTTTGTCGTGGCCAAAGCAAAAACTGCATCAACGTTCGCCTTCGGTAACACAAACGCCCATTATCAGAATCAAAATCGTTCTCCCTCGCCGCTCATTGTCACGAATGCAGCTGCGCATACCCTTCTTCAACGACACCATGATACTGTCGCATCATAAAAAGAAAAACTCAGTTAGGACGAGAAGTGATTGAAGCCTTCCACATCCGAAGGAAAAACGATAAGTGTGTCAGCATGCCGTCAATGGCACTGAGCGAAGCAAAATTTAGCTATATTTTTCACCACCCGCAGAAGATAATACGAATGTATATATTTTTACCCTTGCTTGCGGCCTGTTTGGATCTATTGCTCGTTGTTTTTTTTTGCATTTCCTATTAAGTTGCACTTTGCTTATATCTCAGCTGTTTTATGCCAAATAAATGTTAGTTGCGAGTCAGTGCTTGTCTGTGTCCTTTTACTTCGTCGTCGTCTCGTTTGCGCTGGCCAACCAAGACGAGCCCCTAATGGCGGTCACGATGAGACTGAAGTCGGCGCAGGCAGAGAACGCGTGGGCGCCGCGCCATCGTGCACGTAAAGTGGCCTTCGCCGCGTGAATTTGAACGTTTGACGTCACTTTGCACCACGCGACAGCGCTCGCCGAACAGCGGCGTGAGCGGCGGAAGGAAAAGGTTATGCGCAACTCTGCTACCTCGAGGCAGCATATACAGAAATTCTAGGAACAGGAGAGCCAGATAAACGAGTGGCGGCGGCTCCCTCGGGGCAGCAACTGCTGCAAATTAGCAGGTGGTTGTCTCAACAGTGACCCACTCTGTTGTTCTAATCAGTGTTCCTTTGTAATTTCGTTCATAGCATTGATGACATATCCCGTATTTATTAGAGTACGTAGGCGCTATCTAGTTGAAAAAGGCTATTGCACTTTCTTGTGCGTGCCAAGCACCTGACGTTTTTTTTCTCGAGAACCACCTTCTTGCTTTGAGGCTGAAAGAAAAATCCACATTGCTTGAAGCAGAATTAAATGGCACGAAATGTGTGAAAAATGGCTGTTCTATTTAAGAATATACAATGCATGCTTTCTTAAATTAACATATTTAGATTTTCCGTGACCTTTACTCAGCACCTTCTCGTTTTCTAATGCTTGACAACATTTTTTTGATACTTGACAATAGACGTTCATAGTTTTTATATGCTGAAAGTGTATGAAAGAAAAGCATATTTGGAACATTTTTATATAATCCGGTACACGATAGTGTGCCGAAAAGTAATTCAGCTTCAAACACTGGATAGAAGTCGTCTCTACAAACATAGAACCTTATATATATTGTCACGAATGTGATGGGTTTTTTTACACTGAAAATGCAAGCGCTCGACCGTCACTGCCGAATCACCATCGCTCGAGAGCGTCCTGCCTCTTCTTCTTTCTCGCTCTTTCAGTCCGCGTTACATTTTCCTCCGGGAAAGACAGAGCTCACCGAGCGAGTAGAAGCGATTGGTTGTTGTAGGGCTTCAATCGGGCGATGTGCACAATTTGCGTCTTATGCGAACGCCGGTTCTGAGCGGTCGCTTTCGCACCAACGTAAGTGATATCACTTAGGCACTGAGTAATGCCGAATGGTCCTGAGTACTTGTAAACAAACTTCTGGCAACGTCCCTTCTTTCGAACGGGTGTCCACAGCCAGACGAAATCACCCGTAGTGAAAGTCACAGGCGGGTGTTTTGCGTCGTAACGGTCTTTCGCGCGAGCGTGGGCAGAAAGAGTTCGGAGCCGAGCATGTCAACGAGCTTCTTCGGCGCGACACAAAGTCTGCGCGACACTGGCGTTTTCGTTCGTTGAAAAAGGAAGTATGGTGTCAAGGAAACTTTGGGAATGACGAGCATAGAGGAGAAAGAAAGGCGTATAACCTGTGACCTCGTGTTTCGCGGTATTAAAGGCGTATGTAACAAAAGGTAATACAGCATCCCAGCTCTTGTGATCAGCTGCGACGTACATTGAAAGCATGTTGATGATGGTACGATTGGTACGCTCAGTGAGGCCGTTGGTCTGAGGGTGGTATGGCGTGGAATGTTGATACTGGCACCCAGAAAGCCGTAGGGACTCCACGACAACGTCAGTGGTAAACAGCCGGCCACGATCACTTATCACCGCACGAGGGGCCCCGTGACGGAGTATGATCGAGTGCAGAAGAAACCATGACACATCAGATAATGTGGTTGAAGCAACCGCCATCATTTCAGTATACCGTGTCAGGTAATCTACGCACACAATAATCCAGCAGCGGCCGGTGGTAGACTTAGGGAAAGGGCCCAGTAAATCCATGCTGTCTTTTTCGAATGGTAATGTCGGTGGCTTAACCGGTTGCAGATGGCCGGACAATGGCGTGGTAAATTGTTTGAGGCGTTGGCAGACATCACAACTTGCGAGTGTTTGGTGGTCTTCCAGAGTCGAGGCCAGTAAAAACGTTGTCGGATACGGTGAAGTGTCGGGGCAAATCCAAGGTGCCGAGACGTTATGTCATCGTGCATGGCTTGGAATACCGCAAGACGCAGGCATTCTGGCACGTCGAGGAGTAGCGTGGAACCATGGCTCGAGTAATTCTTGCGATATAGTAGGGCGTCTTGAATCACGAATGGCGTGGCGCGTTTAGAGCTACGAGCCACATAAATCATTGGTTTCAGCAAAGGGTCACGCTGTTGCTCGTGACGGAAGACGTCCAAAGTTGGGAAGTTGTATGATATTGCAGCCAGGTAGTTATCGAAATCATCATCGCCAGCATCCACAGTCAGAGATGGAAGACGAGGTAAGCAGTCGGCATCTGCTTGACATCGACCGCTCTTGTAGGTCGCAGAGTAATTATATTCTTGAAGCCGTACGCCCCAACGAGCCAACCAGCCAGCTGGGTCACGTAGTCTAACAAGCCAACAAAGAGAATGATGATCTGTGACGATCTTGAATTGCCGGCCGTACAAATAAGGTCTGAACTTTTGGATGGCGAAAACAACCGCAAGACATTCCAGTTCAGTGGCCGTATAATTCCTCTCCGCCTTAGTCAATTCCTCTCCGACTTGCATACGCCACGACGCGCTGGCGGTTGTCGTGATACTGAACTAGCACGCAACAACATCGATACCACTAGCATCTGTATGCAGTTCCGCGAGTGCATCCAGGTCGAAATGGCGCAAGAGAGGCCCGGAAGTAAGCAAATACTTCAGCTGCTCGAAAGCAGCCTCACACTCAACGGTCCATCGGAATGGGGTGTTTTTGTGGTGCAGCTCTGTCAGAGGATGAGTAAGCTTTGCGAAGTCTTCGATAAACAGGCGAAAATAAGAACACAGGCCCGCGAAGCTACGGAGATCCTTAACAGACGTTGGTTGCTTGAAGCCTCGGACAGCATTGATCTTTTGCGGGTCTGGCCGTAGGCCATCCCTGTCGACTAGATATCCAAGCACAAGGGATTTACGCACACCAAAGCGTCACTTCTCTGCGTTTAAAACGAGACCAGCTTGTTTGACGCAATATAGAACAACGCTAAGCCGATGGTTGTGCTCGTGGAATGCCTTGACAAAAATATTTATTTAAATAAATAATTTATTTATTTGCAATACTGCCAGTCTTGACTGAGACCATATCAGGTGGGCACTCTGTACTGATGCTATGATTGCTCATCATAGTAAAAAAACTGTAATACAGAACATAAAAGCAACATCAACCTGGCACTTTGTACATTAGCAATATTTACACAATATAACAAATAATATACAAATACATACAAAAATGGCAGGTTTAACAATAAAGTCGCTTACATGGCTGTTTACAGAACATACAAGTATTTCATACTGGTTTCATTACCATTGTGACTGGGTATATAAAGAAGCTAGGAATTGTTTTCGATTTCTAATTCAAACTGAGACAGTGACTCAGTGTTGGGGATGTAAGGGGCCAACATGTTCCATTCGCGAATAGCAACCAGAAAAATGAATATTTATACACATCAGTGTTGCATTTGTGTTGTACTAATGGGTTTGTATGTTTGTGTCTTGTGGCTCGTGTTTGTGAATAAGACACGTAACTTGAAATGTCTATTTAAAAATAATTGTGCAGGAGTTGGTAAAGAAATTTTAGACGTGCCTGTTTTGCTCGTATTTCTAGCGTGGGAAGTTCAGAAAGAGTTAGCAGACTATAGTGGGTGAGTGTTCACGTTTATATTTGTTGTGGATGAATCTTATGACTTTCCTCTGTACTGCTTCAATTTTCTTTATGCTTGTGCGGGTGTGACGAAACCACACTTTACTGTCGTATTCGATTATAGTCCTGACGAATGTTTCGTAGGCTAGGAACTTTGTTGGCAATGCTGCCAGTTGAAGTGATCTGTGAAAAGAATTTCCGCATGGCAGATGAGGTAATGTTTCTAATGTGCTCGTCCCACCTTAAGTCAAACGTAATTGTTAAGCCTAGGTATTTATGTTAATGTACTCTGCTCAGAGCAGTGCCATTTATAGTGGAGCAAAAGTTTCATGGCACTCTCTTCCTCGTTATTGTCATGCAAGCTGATTTTACAAATAATTAGTTCATCAAGATAACACATACATATCTCCCATTTGAAACCGCGAAGGATGGAGTCCATGAATCACTCGAAGGTAGCTGGGGCATTACCTAAGCCCAACAGCGCAGCGTTGAATTCAAATAACCCATCAGGCGTGACAAAAGCAGTCTTCTCTATGTCAGACGGATGCATTGGTATCTGCCAGTATGCAAGCCTTAGGTCGACGGACGAAAAGTATGCGGCCGAGTGCAGGGAATCAAGAGCGTCACCGATGCGCGGTAGCGGATACATGTCTTTCTTTGTGACGGCGTTGAGACGGTGGTAGTCGACACAAAATTGCCAAGAGTTGTCTTTCTTTTTTACCAATATAACAGGAGCTACCCAGGGACTGCTGGACTCTTGAATAACGCCTTTCTGCAGCATGTCGTTGACCTTATCGGCGATCACTTTCCTCTCTGACGGGGATACGCGATAGGGTTTCTGGCGTATCGGTGTAGCATCTCCCGTGTTGATGCGGTGGTGCATACGAGATTCGGTCCACATAGAACAACGCTTGTCTTGAGCAAAATCAAAGACTCCCGCGTAGCGTGAAAGCACTTTCTTGAGGACAACCTGCTCGGAAGAAGTCAACGACTTAATGATCATGCATTTCATCTTGGCTGAGTAGTTGGGCACAGTCTGACTGATGGCTGGAGACTCTGAGACCATTCTGACGTCAACTGTGGCATGCTCCTCAAACGTCCCCTGATTAAACTTGGCTGGTAGGACAGCAGGCTCTGATGCTGCATCCAGCGCCCACAAACAAGCATATCCGTCGATGGCTGTATGGCTGTAGAGACAGACCGTGGGACCAGCACATCCTTCTTGGTGGCGTTTGTATGATCGGGCTCAACAAGTCCCGTGCAGGGTCCTGAGCAGACGTGACAAGATCATACGGGAAGTAGCATTGCTGTCCGACCAGGGATCGCCACATCTTCAGACAATAAACGCGCATCGATAGGGAGAGATGGGAAATCGTCAACTGTGGCAGCAGGCAACGTACTTTGTAGAAGAATCTCTCCAGTTCCACAGTCAAGCGTAGCGCCACATTCATGCAGGAGGTCTATCCCTAAAATGACATCATGAGTGGCGCGAGCTAGTACAGTGAATTCAACTCGGAAATTTTTTCCACCAATCGTGAGTAGTACAACTGAGCACATACAAACAGGGCATAACGCTTCGCCTTTAACTCCACGAAAAGTTTCTTTACGATCCCACGCGAACATTACTTTGTGGCCCAAGATACGCTGCTTGAAACGAAGACTCATAACTGAAATAGCTGCACCAGTGTCTACAAGAGCATGAGTGTCTACACCGTCTATACACACACGCACTTTGTTCATCAACATCACAGCCGAAGGTGGAATTGGCAAAACTGACCGTCCCGCGACCACACCTCCATCGGCCGCACCAGCTAGTTGCCCAGCTTATGCGGGGAAGGCGACCGACGATGCGGAGACGGCCACCAGCGGGAACGTGTCGGACGTGGCGTCCCCACACCTCCACCACAGGCTTCGCTCGGAGGCGAGAAACTCTCTGCGATATTCGTTAGACCATTGCGGTCGGGGACGGTGATCGGCCGGGTTAGCGATCCAGGTTTCGTGCATACTAAGCGGGTACGTCGAAAAACGTGGCAGCACAAGCGTTTCGTGCATACAAGCCGGTACGTCGAAAAACGCGGCGGCGCAGGCGGCCGGCTGGGACATAAGCGTAAAATATGCACTGATAGACCGCATGTGTAGCAAACGGGGACTTGTCGGCTTACATTAGCAGGAGCAGAGGTGGCAGAAGTACGCGGCGACAGGTCGTGCTACGCAGGAACATTTCCTGGTGACGCATCGTAGTCTTCTGGTAAAGGCCTGGTTGACGATGGTCGGAGGTCTGCAGCAGCACGTCGAGATGAAGACATCCGGTGGTGGCCATGACCCGTCGGCAAAACGGAAACCGTGGGGTGAAATCTGCAGTTTCTGTGCGTGGTCGGTTTTCGACGTGGCGCTCTCGCATGCAGTAGGGAGGTGGTTCGGGGCACGCCGCGAACGAGATTCGGTATCACCTGCTTGAAGCCGTACAAGCTCTTCTCGAACTACCCGACGTACGAAGAAGGGAGTGTCTTCGCAGGCGGTGACTTCCATACTTGCAACAGTGGGAACATTGTCCAACCGTTCGAACTTGGGTAAAATTATCCGAGTCTTCAACGCCTCGAATGCGTCACACTGCTGCCTGAAAATAGAAGGAGTGTTCAAGTTCTCTTTCGTTATGAGAAAATTGCACACGTTCTCGGCGATGCCTTTTAACAAATGACCGACTTTGTCTTCGCCAGACATATTTGCGTTGACAATCCGGCAAAGCTTCAATACTTCTTCTATGTAGGTTGTGCACGTTTCGCCGGGCAACTGAGTCCTACGCGATAGCGTTTGCTCAGCTTTCTTTTTCATAGAACTCGTGTCCTCAAAGCAGGCCTTCAGTTCCTCAAAAAATATATCTCAAGCGGCGAAGACATGTTCATGGTTCTCCAATCACAGCAAAGCGGTCCCGGCAAGGAAGAATACTACGTTCACGAGCTTCGCCGGCCCACCCCAATCGTAGTAGCGGCTCACTCTGTCGTAGTGTTTTAGCCAAGCATCCCCGTCTTCGTAAGTTTGCCAGAGCGAGGGCCCACGTGCACTTCTTTCTTCTCTGTGGTGTGTGCCTTCACCTTGGCATACGACCCACTACTAGAAAGAGGTGGCAATATTCCCCCTCAACAACAAAAAGAGCATCGTCCCGATGCTGCAAAGTTATTGAAAAAAAACCAAAACAAAGTAGTTTAAACAATGAAAAAGGGCACCAATAATGAAATGTTAGACGCGATAAGTTCACCAATGATAAGGCAATTGTCGGAGCACAAATAAAAAAAACACAGGAAAAGTGGTCTTTTAGGAACGCGCAAAATAGGGCTTCATGCGCACCACGTGAACTATGTCAGAGGTCGGTTGTTTTCGTTGTACCCATCGTGACGACGTAGCGTCCGGAACCACTTCGTAGTTTACGTCGCTCACGCGGCGTAATACTTATACGGACCGAAGTATCTGCTGAGCAACTTTTCGGAGAGGCCACGGCGTCGAACAGGGGTCCAAATCCAAACTTGGTCTCCCGGTCTGTAAGATACGTCTTTGTGACGCATATTGTAACGTCGTGCATCAACCTGTTGCTGCTGACCAATGTGTAGCCGGGCGAGCTGGCGAGTTTCCTCGGCACGCTCTGCAAATTCTTCTGCGTCAGTTGTTAATTGATCGGCGCCTTCACAAGGAAGCATCGCATCCAGCATCGTCTGAACTTCGCGGCCGTAGAGAAGGCGAAACGGTGTAAATCGGGTTGTTTCTTGAACGGCGGTGTTATAAGTGAACGTCACATAAGGCAAAATGCGATCCCATGTTTTGTGTTGGACGTCGATGTACATGGAGATCATGTTTGTGACTGTCTTATTTAGTCGCTCGGTTAAGCCATTGCTCTGCGGATGGTAAGCAGTCGTCGTTCGATGCCTAGTGTTACTTAGTCGAAAAACTTCATCAATAAGTTGTGCAGTGAACGCTGTTCCTCGGTCGGTTATCACTGTAGATGGAGCACCGTGGCGCAGAACAATGTGGCACATGAAGAACTGTGCTACCTCAGAAGCCGTGGCTCGTGGTATCGCCTGTGTCTCAGCATAGCGGGTCAAATAGTCAGTTGCAACAATGACCCATTTGTTGCCGCTAGACGATAAAGGAAATGGGCCGAGAATGTCCATGCCAACTTAGTCAAATGGCTTGTGGGGTGGATCAATTGGCTGAAGTAATCCAGCCGGCTTGCTTGGTGGCGACTTTCGACGCTGGCATTCGCGACAGCTTTTAACGTACTGCTTCACGCTTGCAGAAAGTCCGGGCCAGTAGTACGCCTCACTTACTCTGGCGAGCGTTCGCGAGTAACCTAGATGACCAGATGTGGGCTCGTCATGACACACAGAGAGGACTTCATCCCGCATGTCCTTCGGAAGGACGAGGAGGTAAGCGCGGCTCGTAGGACGGGCGTTTTTTTGTACAGGACATTATCTCGGAGGCAGAAAGATGTCACGACGCGAGATAGATGGCGAGGTATAACGGCGCTATGACCCTCCAGATAGTCGATGAGCGGTCGAATCTCTTCATCCTCTCGCTGGCGTCTGCTCAAGTCAGATGAGCTAAGGGCGCCCAGGAAACCGTCATCGTCCTCTTCTTCTTGATTGACTAAAGGTATGGGTGCACGTGACAGCGTATCAGCGTCTTCATGCTTCCGTCCAGACTTATATACGATGGTAACATCAAATTCCTGTAGACGCAAGCTCCATCGGGCCAGTCGTCCAGAGGGATCACGAATGTTTACCAACCAGCAGAGGGCATGGTGGTCCGTCACCACTTTAAATGGACGACCATAGAGGTACGGGCGAAACTTGGTGATCGCCCACACTACTGCGAGACACTCTTTCTCTGTGGTCGTGTAATTCACCTCGGTACGGGACAGTGAGCGGTTGGCATAGGCTATGACTCTTTCTTTGCCGTGTTGATGCTGGACGAGCACTGCGCCGAGGCCGATGTTACTGGCGTCAGTGTGCACCTCTGTGTCAGCATCTTCGTCAAAATGCGCAACAGGGGCTGACTGCATCCGCTGTCGTAGCTCGGCAAAAGCAGCCTGTTGTTCAGTAGCCCATACAAACGGTGTGTCGTCGCGTGTAAGGCGAGTCAAGGGTTCCGCTATCTTCGAAAACCCTCTAATAAATCGTCGATAGTAGGCGCACAAACCCAGAAAGCGCCGAACAGTCTTTTTGTCTGTAGGATGCGGAAACGCGGCTACAGCGGCAAGTTTGTCGGGGTCGGGTCGTACTCCATTCGCATTGACTACATGGCCACGGAATTTGAGCTCTTCATAACCAAAGTGACAGTTCTGCGGTTTGAGTGTAAGATCTGCTGATTGAATAGCCTGTAGCACACTCCTGAGGCGGTGAAGGTGTTGCTGGAAGGTTTCAGAAAAAACGACAACATCATCAAGGTATACGAGACAAGTTTGCCACTTCAGACCAGTAAGCACAGTGTCCATCGTTCGCTGGAAGGTTGCGGGCGCTGAGCACAAACCAAAAGGAAGGACTCGAAATTCATACAGGCCATCAGGGGTCACAAATGCCGTTTTCTCGCGGTCTCGCTCGTAGACCTCAATCTGCCAGTACCCGCTTTTTAAATCCAAAGAGGAAAAATAGTGGGCGTGGCGTAATCTGTCTAACGAGTCGTCGATGCGTGGCAGCGGGTACACGTCCTTTTTAGTCACGCTGTTCAGCTTCCGGTAATCGACGCAAAAACGTAGCGTTCCGTCTTTCTTCTTGACTAGGATGACCGGAGAGGACCACGCACTGTTGGAAGGCTCGATGATGCCGTCGTCAAGCATTTTTCGAACTTGCGTACGAATGGCTTCTCGTTCCTTCGCTGACACACGGTAAGGCTGTTGGTGTACTGGGCGGGCGTCGTCGTAAGTGATGATTCTGTGCCTAGTGATCGAAGTCTGGCGCACCTTAGAGGAAGCAGCGAAGCATGACTTGAATTCAAGCAAGAGTTTCCGCAGTGCTGTCTGGTTTTCTGGTGTGAGGTTAGAATTAATATTGATATTGTTTAGAGACGTATCGGCGGCCTCCACTGCTTCCGACGAGAAGCAGATGGGAATGGTTCCTAATTCATCTGCAAACGCTAACGAAGTGCCACGGAAAAGGTGTCGGTGTTCGTTGCTGAAATTTGTAACGAGCAGTTGAGATCGGCCATCACGTAGCTGTATGATACTCCTAGCCACACAAACACCTTGAGTCAGCAGGTGTTCAAAATTACTTTCTGCAATCGCTTCACCATTTCGCAATCCACAGCATGTGACGTCGACAATAACACTGGCTCTTGGAGGAAGCGTTATACTTTCAGCAGAAACACGAAGAACGTCGGTACGTTGTTGGTCGTCCTGCTTGTCGATTGCTCGGTCGGCTGAGAAGGTGATGCGATTCTCTTGAAGATCAATGACAGCTCCATATTCGTGCAGGAAGTCAACACCAAGGATAACGTCGCGTGAACATTCACGGAGCACAAGGAAACTTCCTACAAAAGTATAACCGCAGACCCGAACTCTACTCGTGCAGGTTCCAAGCGGAGAGACGGTGTGGCCACCAGCCGTTCGAATCACGGAGCCATGCCAAGGCGTGATTACCTTCTTCAGTTGTCTGGTCATTTTCCCGCTTAGTATCGAATAGTCAGCCCCGGTATCAACTAAAGCACCTACTGCATAGCCATCTATCAGCACCGGTATATCCAGAGAAAGCCGCACATATTGCTCAGTCGAATCTACACCCTTTACTGTTAGCGTCGATCGGAGGTCTTCAGCATGTCGACTGCCAGCGACCTCGCCTCCAAGGGTCGCTTGCGTTAGTTTTCCCGGCGGGGACTGGAGAACCGTGCGCCAGCATGGCGCTGTGGCGAAGATGAAAAGCGCCTCGTCGACGGTGAGCGCGACTGCCGTCCAGAAGGCGGTGGCATGCGCTGTTGAGCCAGGTAGTCCTCGATGTCCCGGGGTCGCTGGCCATACCGAGGAGGCGCTGAATATACTGAAAATCCGCGCAGCCCGAGGCGCCGGTATGGACACTGGCGGTACAAATGGTCCGCTTCACCGCAGTGGAAGCACAAAGGTCGGCGATCAGGAGTGCGCCAAACATCAGATTTCCGAGGCGAAGCACGTCTGTCGTCAAGGTAGTGTGCTGTTTGTTCCGCAAGATGCACAGGGCTGGCGTAAACGAGGGGTGGCGGTGTGCATGTGTTCTCGTAGTACCGTAGAGGCTGCGCCGACTGAAGTGAAACCGTAGGAGGTGCCTGAACAAACAGCGGGGAAGAGGAAGCTGGGCGTTTCAAGGCTTCTGCATAGGTCGGACGGTGGTAGTCAGCCGGGGCGGGTGTGGCGTTATTCAGACTCACAGGGTCACGAAGGGCATGATGCAGCTCGTCCTTGACGATGCTTGCAATGGAACTCACCGTAGGTAGTGGTGGTGTGGCAGCCTTTTGCAGCTCCTCGCGTACTATGGAGCGGATAAGGTCGCGCAGACACTCGGTGTTGCTCCCAATATTCGTTAGAACTTGAGCAGTGGACGTGTTCACTTGCCGCTCATACAGGGTGGATCGATGCTGAAGCATCTTTTCCATCGTGACAGCTTCAGACAAAAACTCGGCGACCGTGTTCGGAGGGCTCCGTACAAGACCAGCGAAAAGCTGCTCTTTAACTCCCCGCATCAGGTGACGCACCTTCTTTTCTTCTGTCATACTCTGATCGGCTCGTCGGAACAGGCGCGTCATATCTTCCACATAGGTCATGACAGTTTCATTGGGCATCTGGATGCGGGCCTGGATCGCTCGTTCCGCTCGTTCGTGGCGATCAGCACTTCTGTAAGTATCCAACAGCCGGCGGCGGAATTCGGGCCACGATGTCATCTGTTCCTCGTGATTCGTGTACCAGGTACGTGCTCCATCCTCTAAATAGAAGTACACACGTCGTAGTTTGGCCGCGTCGTTCCAGTCGTTCAAAGCAGCCACGCGATCGAAGTCGACCAACCAGTCCTCGACGTCTTCGAGCTCGGTGCCATGAAACGGTGTCGGAACCTGCGGACTTTCGAGGGTGTACCGAGTCACCGGGGGGTTTTCCGTACCTGTTAGAGTGGTTTGAACGGACGTGCTCATCATACTGGTGTGAACTATAGGGTCAGCTTCGGGAGGCAATCCCCTGATCCTGCGGCTTGTCCGATGAACGGGAGTGTTGACTCGAACTGGGCTTGTGGTGCCGCTTCCAGGAGGGGTCTGCAACATCCGTGAGGGGCCTACCCAGCACCTCCACCAGTTGTCACGTCACTCCAGGGGGTGTCGACAAGATTTACTGACGTCTGAGCAACAGGGCTCTAACCAAGCGCGTCGGTTGGGCTTGTTGGCCAGAGCGAGGGCCCACGTGCACTTCTTTCTTCTCTGTGGTGTGTGCCTTCACCTTGGCATACGACCCACTACTAGAAAGAGGTGGCAATATATTGTGATGAGCGAGACAGAAAACAAGAGACAAGAAAACACCCGATCCAGCGCCAGCTGTTCTTATTCTGACTTCATTCTTCCCTTCTTTGCTCTAGCTACCCGCACGCCGAAGCGCCAGCGGCTTCCCTGGTCATGACACTCGGCCATGACTGCACGCGCGCGGAGCTGGCGGCAAAGTTTTTGGTGGGCGGGCTTGGCTGGCTCGAGCTGGTCGCTCTTTCGCACGCCCCAAGATGTCCCTTGGAAAAGTGCTGTGGACTCAGGCCACCGGCACTGGCTGCCCCGTTGCGGCCGACGCTCTCGGCCGCGATTTGGTGCCGGTATCTGCCAAAGGTAGGTCTGGCGGTCGACATATTGGCTGCATCTCGGAGGCCGGCCTTGGCCACGCTGAAACTGGGTGCCAGAGTCTTCCACAAGTCTATCGGGAGGTCGAGACTGGCTGCATCGTTGTGGTCGGCCTCGGCCATGGAGAGACTCTCCGTAGGAAGCAGCTAAACATGCACCTGACAGCGCGCTTCGGACGGGCCGCAAGATCAGCAGCAGACGTTGAACTCCGGACGAGGGTAGCCGAAAGTGTATCCCAAAAGACGCGCTGGGTACCTTGGGCTCTACTGCCACCATCACCGTAGGCGGTTCAAGCATAAGCGATGCTGGTGCCTCCACTTGCCTCACTAAAGGTGATATTGGGGCTGGTTTCCCTAACTGAGCTGCATGAAGACTGGTATCAGCCGCTTCCACTGACATGATGGCATCGCGTACCGGCGCGAGTACTGAGAGCAGTAGTGGCGTGTCGCACCTGCGTCTGACGTCATTCGTAGGACAGGCGGAGAAGCTTACTGCCGCGCGTCTGGAGGGCTCCAAGGAACCTTCGAGGTGTTGCTCCACTTCAGCTCGGTGTGCGAATGGGGTTGCGTCGGTGAAGGGCAATGCAGCACAGTCGAGATGATTCTCTGCGGATGTTTCGTTGAAGCAACGCCCTTCAAAAGGTCTGACTTCGGTAGCGGCCTCTGGCCGCAGTGAACTTGCTTCGGGTATTGACAAAGTGTATAACTTCTCGTGTGGTAAGCAGCAGCGCACAGCTGCAGCCTCGAGGTGGAAAGCTTCTTGAGCTTGCTCCTCGATACCGGCCAGGCTGGACGGGGTGGTGGTGGAGAGGTGGTAAGGATTACGACCGAAAGCAGCTATAAGCTTGCAGCTCAACTCCGCCCATGACTTCTGCTTGCAGCCTTCATACTGGTGCCACGCTGCTGCACCTTCCCGAAGACAGTCTATGGCCACATACCATTTCTGATTTTCTGTCCAGGCCTCGCGCGTTGCTATCGCGTTGACGGTTGCCACCCAACCGTCGGCGTCGTTCGGGACCCCGTGGAATTCCGGTAGTTCGCAGACGGCTGATGATTGTAAGGTGGCAGGTGGCAATGCAGAGATCACCGACACGAAGCAGTCGAGCTGGTGTGAGAGCTCGATGAGAGAAGACCGAAGCTGCCTGCGTTGCTCCGGTGTGCTTGCCTCAAGGTCGTATGAGGCAGCTACATCCAACGCTGCGTTGATGTCACACAATGCTGGCAACATTGTAGAAACACGCTCGGCAATCAACGCTGTCAGTTCATTAGTCTCGACGCGGATTAGCGCAATGGTACGCCGCGGGTGTGTGGTGCTGTCGGGCATTAAGCCCGAAGAGTCAGTGATCGTGGTCTCTGAGTAAGTAGCGATTGCAGCACTCACCCCGATGTGGTCGACGAACAGGGAAGCCTGGACGGCGTTCCGTGGCGGCTCGTTTGTTGAAAGAGCACCGGAACGGGAATGTAGGTCATGGGAAACGTGAGCGGCATTCCCAAGGGACAGGAGCCGGTGTGGATCCCTGCCATGAAAGGGTGGCAGGGTTTCAATCAGGTCATGTTTTAGAACCACAGGGGAAGGCTGGACGCCGTCCACAAGTGGTCTGAATGGTGGCTGAAGCGGTAGGTGGGACCCCATCGCTAAGGAAGCGTGAACGGCGTTCCTTGATGGAGAAGCCCACGCTGCCGACGAACCACGAAGACACGTAGGGCTCACTTGTCGGGCTCACTTGCCGGGCTCACTTGTCGGGCTCACTTGCTCACTTGTAGGGCTCACATGAAGGGCTCACTTGTCGGCTTGCGCTGACGGCAGAATCCATAGCCAAGGACGCGTGGACAGCGTTCCTTGTGAAATGGTACCGGTAACGTGTACTGCAGCCGCCGAGGAGGCCTTGACGCCGTCCCCGAACGGTGGTGGCAGTGGTGGCAGGTGAACAGCTGCCAAGGAGGCCTTGACGCCGTCCTGAAGGGGCGCTTATCGCAGCGGTCCTGGTTGACGAAGCCGGGACGTAAGCCTTCTTCTTCGTAGGCTGCGCCATTGTGATGAGCGAGAAAGAGAACAAGATACAACACCCGATCCAGCGCCAGCTGTTCTTATTCTGATTCGTTGTTCTCTTCTTTGCTCTAGCTACCCACGCGCCGAAGCGCCAGCGTCTTTCTTGGTCATGACATTATATATATTATATATATATATATATATATATATATATATATATATATAATATATATATATATATATATATATATATGGCAGGCATAGTGGTTGAGTGGCCGTAGCGTTGCATATAGTCTAGTAGATCCTCCGTGAGCGGTCACAACGTGTTTATTTGACGTTTCGGCCTAGAGTCTGGCCTTCATCAGGATAAAGATACAGTTTGTTGGTGCTCAGCTTTATACGATCTGAAATCAGAGGGCAAGGAAAGAGGGAAAAAAAGGAAAGAAAAAAAGAGAAGAAAAGGGAAGAAAAAAAGAAAAAAGAGAAAAATATTATACGGTGGACGCCCCTCGGTTGCCCCCCTTCCACTTTTCCTTCCACTTCCCCTCTCATCTCTCTCCCCCCTCTCCCCTTCACCTTTTTGATGTCAGCGGTCTGTGTATCTTTCCATTCACTAGCGCATTCCTCCCGATCAGACGGCCCCTCCTGGCCCTGGCGGTTCGGTGTGGGGCAAAAAAGAGCTTTTCAGGAAGTCCTAAGCCTTTAACTACTCGGGGTCCCGTAAACAGTTCGTCGTAGAATGACGGCGGGCCGCGTATTGTGGCAGAGGCTGGTCAGCGGGCATTTTAGGAAGTTCTAAGCCTTTAACTACTCCGCGCCCTGTCAACATTTCGCCGTAAAAATAGGGGTGCCCGTATTGCGGTAGGCTGTGCAAGCGCGTGCAATGCGAATTCCTGGCCCGCTTCTAAATTACGCGTGTCGTGGGGGCCTCCCGGCTGTGCCCATGGTTGCTGTTGGGCATGTCGTGCATGGCACAATTGATTGGGTAGTAAAATAAAACAGAAAACAGACGACAGCTGCACTTAGGAAGAGTAGTTACACTTGGAATTGTTTTAGGTTGTCCAGTGCCCTTCGCAGCTGCAGTGCCGTGAACTCAGTTACTATTTTCATCGTTGCTGTTATTGTTTTCTAATGCTTTAATTGCTGCAAGTGTACCAGGATTCTCATTTATTCCTCTATTGAGGGTGTTAAATCGGTGGATAAGGTATGACTCTCGTTGTTCACGTTCTCGATTTGATTTAAATCCCGTCTCTAAGAGCGTTACTGATAGTTTGTCGAATGCATGGTCGGGAAGATTGAGATGTTTGATAGAGGTAGACTTGGGGCTGATTTCGCATGGGCTCTGTGATTATTGAAGCGAATCCTAAATGGTGTTTCTGTTTGTCCGATGTACTGCATACCACACACGTTGCATTCGAGTAGGTACACCACATTAGAAGAATCGCATGTTAGGTTTCCTCGTATGTTAATCGAAAACTTGGATTGCGTGCTGGTTGCTTTGTCTGTTTTTCGCATCGCCTTACATACAAGACATCGTGGCTTTAAGCAAGGGCGGCATGAATTATTGGGGGGTGATGTGTTAATTTGGGAGTGGACAAGGGTGTCTTTGAGGTTACGTGGTCGTCGGTAAACGACGCCTGGAGCGGATGGGAATGCGCGTTTCGGACGTTCACTTTGTTCCAGAATGTTGTAATGTCGTTTAAGGTTTTTGTTTACATTGGGGAAGTTTGTGCTGTAAGTCAAGCAGAGGTTTGTTCGTTGTGGGTCTTCTCGTGGTGGTCGCTTCATAAGTAAGTCTTCACGCTTTAGTTTTCTCGCTTTTTGAACAGCGTCATTAATTACAAGTGGGGGGTATTTTTGTTGCTCGAGCATAAGTTTTAGCCTTTGTGAGCTCGTGTCAAAGTCAGCGTCTCTAGAGCAGATTCGCTTAAACCGGTGAGCCTGGCTGTATGGAATACTGTTTTTACAGTGGCGTGGGTGATCGCTTTGGTAATGAAGGTATTGTTGTCGATCCGTTGGTTTGCGATATAGGGTTGTAGAGAGCTTCTCTTCTTCTATCGTTATGGTAACATCAAGAAAATTTACGGTAACTTGCGAGTATGTGTGTGTGAAGTGTATGTTCGGGTGTACAGCATTGTAAGTGTCTATAAAGCTGAGAAGTTCGTCCTCGCTGTGGGTCCAAATAAGAAAGATGTCGTCTATGTATCTTCTGTATAACATTGGTTTCAAGGAACTTTGTGCAAGAAATTCAGATTCTAGCTTTCCCATAAATATGTTGGCATAATTAGGTGCCATTTTGGTGCCCATAGCGGTCCCGCTGATTTGTCGAAAATACTCTTGGTTAAACTCGAATGAATTTAATTCGAGGACCATCCTCGTCAATGTTGCAATGGCAGAGAAATCTGGGGTGTTAGATTGTCTATGGTTTGTGTACATGTTTCTTAGTGCAGCTATGCCGTCATCGTGAGGAATATTTGTATATAATGAAGAGACATCAAGGGTAACCAAGTACGAGTTTTTCGGCACACAGATACCCGCAATGTCTCGAAGAAAATGTGTGGTGTCTTTTATGTACGACGCGAGGGTGCATGGAATGTGGCTTATTAGTTTGTCCACGTACCCTGATATGGGTTCAGTTATTGTACCGATGCCTGATATGATTGGTCGACCTGGGTTACCGGGTTTATGAATTTTTGGGAGGATGTAGAAGCGACCTGGACGAGGGTATGCTGCTTGCTTCAGTTTGTGGTCAGTGTTGGTTATCTTTTCTGCGTCCAACAGTTTCTTTAGTTCTGTTGATACGATACGTTTGTATTCGTCTGTCGGATCACCTGGGAGGCGTTCGTAAAATCTTGAGTCGTCTAGTTGGCGGTATGCTTCTTGTAGGTAGTTGGTTGTATTAAGGACTACAATTGCTCCTCCTTTGTCAGCGGGTTTTATTGTTATGTCTGTCCTAGATGCCAAATTTTTCATGCTTATTTTTTCAGATTTGGTCAAGTTTTCTCGGTTTCCTTTCTGTCTGTGGTATTCGTGTACTATATCTTTCTGTACTGCGGTGATATAAAGGTCCAAGCACTTGTCTCGATTACTGTTCGGTGTCCAATCATTTGATTTACGACGGTGAATTGTTTTGTGGTTAGAAGGCCTATCTAAGAAATATTCGCGCAACCTTAAGCTTCGAGCGAAGTTGTCGAGGTCTCGGAGTAAGTGGAATTCATCGAAAAATTTTGTGGTCGGGCAGAAGCTTAGTCCCTTAGATAGCAGTTTTACTTCGTCAGGTGACAAGCTCGTGTCCGATAAGTTTACAACCACAGTGTCACACGGTGTGTTCCTAGATGGGTGCTCGTTTGTACCATTAGTGTTTTCCTGGGTGGTGGTGTTGTAATGATAAGGCACTGTATCAGGGAACGCGGGTTTGGGCACATGGTCTCTTTCGAGTTTATGAAGTTTTGTGGCCCTGATGGCTTGGTATTTTCTTCATAAACAAAACTCGTATCGTATCAACAGAACTAAAGAAACTGTTGGACGCAGAAAAGATAACCAACACTGACCACAAACTGATGCAAGCAGCATACCCTCGTCCAGCTCGCTTCTACATCCTCCCAAAAATTCATAAACCCGGTAACCCAGGTCGACCAATCATATCAGGCATCGGTACAATAACTGAACCCATATCAGGGTACGTGGACAAACTAATAAGCCACATTCCATGCACCCTCGCGTCGTACATAAAAGACACCACACATTTTCTTCGAGACATTGCGGGTATCTGTGTGCCGAAAAACTCGTACTTGGTTACCCTTGATGTCTCTTCATTATATACAAATATTCCTCACGATGACGGCATAGCTGCACTAAGAAACATGTACACAAACCATAGACAATCTAACACCCCAGATTTCTCTGCCATTGCAACATTGACGAGGATGGTCCTCGAATTAAATTCATTCGAGTTTAACCAAGAGTATTTTCGACAAATCAGCGGGACCGCTATGGGCACCAAAATGGCACCTAATTATGCCAACATATTTATGGGAAAGCTAGAATCTGAATTTCTTGCACAAAGTTCCTTGAAACCAATGTTATACAGAAGATACATAGACGACATCTTTCTTATTTGGACCCACAGCGAGGACGAACTTCTCAGCTTTATAGACACTTACAATGCTGTACACCCGAACATACACTTCACACACACATACTCGCAAGTTACCGTAAATTTTCTTGATGTTACCATAACGATAGAAGAAGAGAAGCTCTCTACAACCCCATATCGCAAACCAACGGATCGACAACAATACCTTCATTACCAAAGCGATCACCCACGCCACTGTAAAAACAGTATTCCATACAGCCAGGCTCACCGGTTTAAGCGAATCTGCTCTAGAGACGCTGACTTTGACACGAGCTCACAAAGGCTAAAACTTATGCTCGAGCAACAAAAATACCCCCCACATGTAATTAATGACGCTGTTCAAAAAGCGAGAAAACTAAAGCGTGAAGACTTACTTATGAAGCGACCACCACGAGAAGACCCACAACGAACAAACCTCTGCTTGACTTACAGCACAAACTTCCCCAATGTAAACAAAAACCTTAAACGACATTACAACATTCTGGAACAAAGTGAACGTCTGAAACGCGCATTCCCATCCGCTCCAGGCGTCGTTTACCGACGACCACGTAACCTCAAAGACACCCTTGTCCACTCCCAAATTAACACATCACCCCCGAATAATTCATGCCGCCCTTGCTTAAAGCCACGATGTCTTGTATGTAAGGCGATGCGAAAAACAGACAAAGCAACCAGCACGCAATCCAAGTTTTCGATTAACATACGAGGAAACCTAACATGCGATTCTTCTAATGTGGTGTACCTACTCGAATGCAACGTGTGTGGTATGCAGTACATCGGACAAACAGAAACACCATTTAGGATTCGCTTCAATAATCACAGAGCCCATGCGAAATCAGCCCCAAGTCTACCTCTATCAAAACATCTCAATCTTCCCGACCATGCATTCGACAAACTATCAGTAACGCTCTTAGAGACGGGATTTAAATCAAATCGAGAACGTGAACAACGAGAGTCATACCTTATCCACCGATTTAACACCCTCAATAGAGGAATAAATGAGAATCCTGGTACACTTGCAGCAATTAAAGCATTAGAAAACAATAACAGCAACGATGAAAATAGTAACTGAGTTCACGGCACTGCAGCTGCGAAGGGCACTGGACAACCTAAAACAATTCCAAGTGTAACTACTCTTCCTAAGTGCAGCTGTCGTCTGTTTTCTGTTTTATTTTACTACCCAATCAATTGTGCCATGCACGACATGCCCAACAGCAACCATGGGCACAGCCGGGAGGCCCCCACGACACGCGTAATTTAGAAGCGGGCCAGGAATTCGCATTGCACGCGCTTGCACAGCCTACCGCAATACGGGGCACCCCTATTTTTACGACGAAATGTTGACAGGGCGCGGAGTAGTTAAAGGCTTAGAACTTCCTAAAATGCCCGCTGACCAGCCTCTGCCACAATACGCGGCCCCCGTCCTTCTACGACGAACTGTTTACGGGACCCCGAGCAGTTAAAGGCTTAGGACTTCCTGAAAAGCTCTTTTTTGCCCCACACCGAACCGCCAGTGCCAGGAGGGACCGTCTGATCGGGAGGAATGCGCTAGTGAACGGAAACATACACAGACCGCTGACATCAGAAAGGTGAAGGGGAGAGGGGGGAGAGAGATGGGGGGGGGGAGTGGAGGAAAAGTGGAAGGGGGGCACCCGAGGGGCGTTCACCGTATATTATTTTTCTCTCTTTTTCTTTTTTTCTTTCCTTTTCTTTTCTTTTCTTTTTTTTTCTTTTTTTTTCTTTTCCTCTTACCTTGCCCTCTGATTTGAGATTGTATAAAGCTGAGCACCGACAAACTGTATCTTTATTCCTGATGAAGGCCAGACTCTAGGCCGAAACGTCGAAATAAACCACGTTGTGACCGCTCACGGAGGATCTACTAGACTATATGCAACGCTACGGCCACTCAACCACCATGCCTGCCTATATATATATATATATATATATATATATATATATATATATATATATATATATATATATATATATATATATATATATATATATATATATATATATATATATATAATGAGATCTAACAGACATTAATGCCAAGGAAAGTGTAGGGGAAGCTATTAGACCAAATTGTAAAGTAAATATGAAGAGAAGTGCCTGGAAAGATAGCTTGCCATGTGCAGGATCTGATCCCACGGCAAGTTATTTTTTCACTCACTTTTTTTCATACTTACATTACAATTTGGTTTAATATCTTCCCCAATACTTTCCTTGGCATTATTCTCTCTTAGATCTCATTATATTGTGTAAAAACATGGAAAAAACGAGCCCCTAGGTATACACTTGTTTCCTTATATGTATATATATATATATATATATATATATATATAAATAAATAAATAAATAAATATATATATATATATATATATATATATATATATATATATATATATATATATATATATTTTTATATATGTATATATATATATATGGAAGAGTAATAATTCAATGGGCCAGTTTGTCTTCGTGAAGGTATAGGATATGGCACAACGGGAGCGTTGTCAACAAGGATAAATATAATTATTTCCCAACAGTTTCTGGAGGAGTCCTCCCTTCATCAGGGGGTGAGTTATGCTGACATGAACTTCCAAACTTCGTTGCTGCCGCGTCCCTCTCCCTTGAAAGATGTTTGCGAGAGTGAGAGGGAACTAAAAAAGGAAAGAAAAAAAACAAAAAAGGGGGAAGAAAAAAGACGGAAAAAAGAAAAGAAAGAAAAGAAAGAAAGTGAAAAAAATAGGAAGAACCACTGTCAACACTGAAAACGAAACCAACTGTCCGTGTAGGTCCACATACGGTTCTTATCACGTGCTGTTCAGTTCTCGACGTGTGTCGGCCCACCCAAGATTGTCGCCACGGTGGCGGGAGGGTCCGTGACGGCGTGCGTAAAAAAAGGGTTTCCCTTTAATGGGTCGGTCGGCTCTTTACCTTTAATCTTCGTCCATTTCCCTTCTATGGTAATCAAGTGGTAGGCGAACGTAAACACTTTGTATGTGCACGTGGAAAAAAGAAAAAAAGGGTAGAAAAAAAAGAATAAAAACAAAAAACAAGAAAGGACAGTGCACACGTACGAGTCAGTGAGAAAAAGAAATGGTCTCCAGCTATCAATCTTTGTCACCAATTTCCTCCTGGCTTACTTCTCGGAGGCAGTTTAGTTTTCCGGGGTCCTCGTTGATGCCGGCTACTAATGTTTGAAATTTGAAAATAAAATATGCCTCACGCTGTTCGCGCTCGCACCTGTTTGAGAAACTGGACTGCAAAAGAGTTACGCTGATTTTTTCAAAACTGGTTTGGCAGGCGCAGATGTCTAGATAAACGCAGCTTCGGCAGTGAAGTGGCGTGGTACCGGTGATTATTGAACCGCAGTGGAAATGGCGTGTCTGTTTGGCCGATATATTCTTGTCCACAGATGTTGCAATGTAGCATGTATATTACGTTACTGGAGTCACAATTAAGGGTTTCAGTTATGCAGAGTTTGAAATCCGAGAAGTTCGCTTTGGATTCACGTGCTGTGACCATCTGTGGGCAAACCTTGCATCGAGCTTTTCCGCAGGAATGGCACCCTGATTGAAATTTGGAATGTTTGTTCTTGCTCTGACAAGAATGTCCTTCAGATTTTTATCCCTGCTGTACACCACGTGAGGTGGCTTCGCGAAAATAGAAGTTAGTCGTTTGCTTTGCCTGATTATGTTGAAATGGCGGGAAAGTATGCTGTTGATTCGTGGCGCTGATGAGGAGTAGGTTAGTACAAGGTTCATTTGGGAAGTCGTTTTAGATACTCTGTTTGGTCCCTTAATTATATTATTCCTGTTCACGTTGCGAGAACGTACTATGGCATCGTCAATAATGCCTTCCGGTAATTTTGTTTCAATAAGGAATGCTTTAGGTGTTCCTCGTGTCTGCCGAATTCCCGCATATCGGTGCACATTCTTCGGTACCGGTAGGCCTGATAATATGGAATACTCGTTTTGCAATGCTTTGGGTGGCTGCTGTTGAAATGTAGGTACATTTGGTGGTCTGTAGGCTTTCTGTAAAGGTTTGTTGACAAGCGGTCATTTTTGACCGTGACAGTGATGTCCAAAAAGTTAACGCTAGTTTTGGAAATTTCGTGCGGAAATTTTATTGACGGATGGCACTTGTTAAAATCCTCTATGAAGCGGAAAAGACTTCCCTCATCATGGTTCCATATCATAAAAATGTCGTCTAAGTATCTTCTGTAGTAGAAAGGTTTCAAGGTGCGTCCCTCAATGAATGGGACTTCAAGTGAAGCCATAAAGGTGCTCGCGAAGTTCGGGGCCATTTTCGTGCCCATTGCAGTGACACTGACCTGAAGGAAGTGCTTGCCATTGAACTCAAAATGGTTATAATTTAGTACAAGTTCAAGAAGTGTAAACAGTACCTCGCCACTTACACTAGTTGATGAATCAGATTTTACATATTCAGAAACCATAGCCGCTATTCCGTCATGGTGGGGTATGTTAGTGTACAGTGAGCAGACGTCCATGGTCGCCAGAAAACTGCCGCCTGGGATGTCGAGACTTGAAGTTTCGCAGATGAAGTGGTTTGTGTCCTTTAGATAATAGGGAATATTTGGGGGGATGTTTTTTATTAAGGAATTGATGAATTCTGATATATTTTCTGTTGATGTGCTGTTACTGGATACTATCGGACGTCTTGGATTGTCTGCCTTGTGAATTTTGAGGAGCAAATAGAATCGACCGGGAACAGAATGGGCCGGTAACATTGCTTTTAACATTTTGCCGGTAATTTTCTCATCCCGGCGGAGATTGTTTAGTGTTACTTTTATCTCCCTTTCAAATTCGGGAGTCGGGTCCGTTGGAAGTTCTTTGTAGAATTTTGTGTCTGATAGTTGTTGTTCCCCTTCCTTCAAGTAGTCCGACGTTTTTAGAATTACTATGCAGCCCCCTTTATCAGCCAGTTTGATAGTAATTCCAGTTTTGTTTCGTAGTTCATCGAGTGCCCTTCGCTCTGACTTTGATATGTTGTTTCGAAATGGCCGATTTTTTTCTTACGCTCTGATGATATCTTTTTGAACTGCTGATATATACACATCGAGGTGTTTGTCCCTATGCTCACCTGGACACCATGATTTGTCACTACCAATCAATCTATTCTCGTCCGTACAGTCCTTGCGATCATGAAAGTATTCACGGAGGCGGAGATTACGCGCAAAGTTATCGAGGTCTCGGTACAGTTAAATTCATTGATTCTACCGAATTATGGACAAAAGGTTAAGCCTCTCGACAAAAGTTGAAGCTGAGCGGGTGTGAGTGTTGTGTTTGAGAGATTGAGGATATTTTTCTCATGAGTTTTCGGCTGCTCTTTGCTATCACGTGGCACGGGGGTGTCAGCGTCATATTCGAGAGTAAGGATGTTTTGATTAGGATTGCACTGTAGTTTTGAGTTCCCATTTTTCTCCTCAAAGTTATGTTGTGGTACGGGTGGTCCCTGGCTTTCTTGTACGGCCTCATGCCTATTTTCCTGTTGCAGAGCAGTGGAGCTTCTGCAGTCCCGCTTGAATTTTCTATCTTTTACTACTGAAATTTCGCCTCTCTTCTTTAGTTCATATCTTTCCAGTTCTCTTGCCTCAAGCTCTCCGAGATTAGATACATATTTCTGCGTGGCCTCCATGACACTGTATTCGGCGGCCTTACGCTCACTATGGTCCGCAATGACCCGAGTCAGTTGCAAGGACGCTTCTAGTAATATTTTTTCCCACTTCCCCCTTTCTGCTTCACTTAGTGTAGACATTGAGGGGTTGTAGGCTAGGCGGAGGTCCTTAGATGCAATTTCGTGAGATAGATATTTGGTTAGTTGTTCCGCGTATTTTTCGTATTGCACCCGCTTTTCAATGATTTTCCTAATCGATAGAAATGAGTGGAACCATGCGAGTTTAAGACTGCCCGTACATTTTGTTTCCCCGTGTCATTTGGGAGCCGGCGCCTTGGTCTTCGCCGCATTCGTCCGCCTGGTGTTGTAAGGCCTCGCTGATGGGAGTAGCGACGTCGTCACTGCTGGGACCCTGGATGGCTCTTTGTGTCCCTCGGCTCCCTGGTGTTGAGTGGGTTGAGACACTGGAGTTTGCTGTGCAAGCCGTTGCCGGCGATCTCTGACTCACTGGTGGGACTTGCTCGCTCGCCGGCCTCGCTGGTGGTAGTGGCGACATCGTCACTGCTGATGCCCTGGATGGCTCTGTGTGTCGCCCGGCTCCTTGTTGTTGAGGGGGCTTGGCACTGGAGTTGTCCGTGCAAGCGATTGCCGCCGATCTCCATGCCGCCGACGTCCATCGCAGCTGCATCCTCGTGTGCTGTGCCAGCAGCGCGACTCCCTCGAAGCTTGCATGTAAGCCGTCAGCAGCCAGGAAGCGGCGCAGCGGGAGCGCTGAGAAACCAGGTTCGACGTAATAGACGCCTGCTCCCAACAACCCGTAGTGGCAGAGACGGCGGGCCTCTCTGCTGAATCGTTGTACCTCCATAATAAACCGATTCATTGATCGCCAGTTTGAGTCCCGCCGTCGGCGATTGAGTGCGCGAGGTAGTGGCAGACTAAGATGCAGTGTCTCAACCCACTCAACAACAGGGAGCCGAGGGACACAAAGAGCCATCCAGGGTCCCAGCAGTGACGACGTCGCCACTCCCATCAGCGAGGCCTTACAACACCAGGCGGACGAATGCGGCGAAGACCAAGGCGCCGGCTCCCAAATGACACCGGGAAACAAAATGTACGGGCAGTCTTAAACTCGCGTGGTTCCGCTCATTTCTATCGATTAGGAAAATCATTGAAAAGCGGGTGCAATACGAAAAACACGCGGAACAACTAACCAAATATCTATCTCACGAAATTCCATCTAAGGACCTCCGCCTAGCCTACAAACCCTCAATGTCTACACTAAGTGAAGCAGAAAGGGGGAAGTGGGAAAAAATATTACTAGAAGCGTCCTTGCAACTGACTCGGGTCATTGCGGACCATAGTGAGCGTAAGGCCGCCGAATACAGTGTCATGGAGGCCACGCAGAAATTGGTATCTAATCTCGGAGAGCTTGAGGCAAGAGAACTGGAAAGATATGAACTAAAGAAGAGAGGCGAAATTTTAGTAGTAAAAGATAGAAAATTCAAGCGGGACTGCAGAAGCTCCACTGCTCTGCAAAAAGAAAATAGGAATGAGGCCGTACAAGAAAGCCAGGGACCACCCGTACCACAACATAACTTTGAGGAGAAAAATGGGAACTCAAAACTACAGTGCAATCCTAATCAAAACATCCTTACTCTCGAATATGACGCTGACACTCCCGTGCCACGTGATAGCCAAGAGCAGCCGAAAACTCATGAGAAAATTGTCCTCAATCTGTCAAACACAACACTCACACCCGCTCAGCTTCAACTTTTGTCGAGAAGCTTAACCTTTTGTCCATCATTCGGTAGAATCAATGAATTTAACTGTACCGAGACCTCGATAACTTTTCGCGTAATCTCCGCCTCCGTGAATACTTTCATGATCGCAAGGACTGTACGGACGAGAATAGATTGATTGGTGGTGACAAATCATGGTGTCCAGGTGAGCAGAGGGACAAACACCCCGATATGTATATATCAGCAGTTCAAAAAGATATCATCAAAGTGTATGAAAAAAATCTGCTATTTCGAAACAACATATCAAAGTCAGAACTAGGCGCACTCGATGAACTACGAAAAAACACTTGAGTTACTATCAAACCGGCTGATAAAGGAGGCTGCATAGTAATTCTAAACACGTCGGACTACTTAAAGGAAGGGGAATGACAACTATCAGACACAAAATCCTACAAAGAACTTCCAACTGACCCGACTCGCGAAATTGAAAGGGAGACAAAATTAACCCTAAGCAATCTCCGCCGGGACGTGAAAATTACCGGCAAAATGTTAAAAGCAATGTTACCGGCCCATTCTGTTCCCGGTCGATTCTATTAGCTCCCCAAAATACACAAGGCAGGCAATCCGGAACGTCCGATAGGATCCAGTAACAGCACATCAACAGAAAATATATCAGAATTCATCAATTCCTTAATACAAAACATCCCTCCAAAATTTGCCCTATTACCTATAAAACACAAACCACTTCATCTGCGAAACTTCAAGTCTCGACATCCCAGGCGGCAGTTTTCTGGTGACCATAAACGTCTGCTCACTGTACACCAACATACCCCACCATGACGGAATAGCGGCTATGGTTTCTGAATATGTAAAATCTGATTCATCAACCAGTGTAAGTGGCGAGGTACTGTTTACACTTCTTGAACTTGTACTAAATTATAACCATTTTCAGTTCAATGGCAAGCATTTTCTTCAGGTCAGTGGCACTGCAATGGGCACGAAAATGGCCCCAAACTTCGCGAGCACCTTTATGGCTTCACTTGAAATCCCATTAATTGAGGGATGCACCTTGAAACCTTTTTACTACAGAAGATACTTAGACGATATTTTTATGATATGGAACCATGATGAGGGAAGTCTTTTCCGCTTCATAGAGGATTTTAACAAGTGCCACCCGTCAAAAAAATTCACGCACAAAATTTCCCAAACTAGCATTAACTTTTTGGACGTCACTGTCACAGTCAAAAATGAACGCTTGTCAACAAACCTTTACAAAAAGCCTACAGACCGTCAAATGTACCTACATTTCAACAGCAGCCACCCAAAGCATTGCAAAACGGGTATTCCATATCCTCAGGCCTACCAGTACCGAAGAATACGCACGGATATGCGGGAATTTGACAGACACGCGGAACACCTAAAGCATTCCTTATTGAAACAAAATTATCCGGAAGACATTATTGACGATGCCATACTACGTGCTCGCTACGTGAACAGGAATGATATAATTAAGGCACCAAACAGAGAATCTAAACCGACTTCCCTAACGAACCTTGTACTAACCTACTCCTCATCAGCGCCACGAATGAACAACATACTTTTTCGTCATTTCAACATAATCAGGCAAAGCAAACGACTAACTTCTATTTTCGCGAAGCCACTTCACGTGGTGTAACGCAGGGATAAAAATCTGAAGGACATTCTAGTCAGAGCAAAAACAAACACCCCCAAATTTCAATCAGGGTGCCATCCCTGCGGAAAAGCTCGATGCAAGGTATGCCCACAGATAGTCACAACACGTGAATCCATAGTGAACTTCTCGGATTTCAAATTCTGCATAACTGAAAGCCTTAATTTTGACTCCAGTAACGTAATATACATGCTACATTGCAACATCTGCAGACAGGAATATATCGGCCAAACAGACACGCCGATTCGGCTGCGGTTCAATAATCACCGGTACCACGAAACTTCACTGCCGAAGTTACCTTTTTATAGACATCTGCGCCTGCCAAACTACAGTTTTGAAAATATCAGCGTAACTCTTTTGCAGTCCGGTTTCTCAAACAGGCGCGAGCGCGAACAGCGTGAGGCATATTTTATTTTCGAATTTCGAACATTAGTAGCCAGCATCAACGAGGATCCCGGAAAACTCAACTGCCTCCGAAAAGTAAGCCAGGAGGAAATTGGTGACAAAGATTGATAGCTGGAGACCATGCTTTTTTCTGACTGACTCATACGTGTACACTGTCCTTTCTTGTTTTTTGTTTTTCTTTTTTTCTTTCCTTTTTTTCTTCCCTTTTTTTCTTTTTTCCACATGCACATACACAGTGTTTACGTTCGCCTACCACTTGATGACCACTGAAGGGAAACAGACGAAGGTTAAAGGTGAAGAGCCGACCAACCCATTAAGGGGAAACCCTTTCTTTACGCACGCCACACGCCGACCGGCCCATTAGGGGATACCCTTTCTTTACGCACGCCGTCACGAACCCTCCCGCCACCACGGCGACTATCTTGGGTGGCCCGACACACGTCGAGAACTGAACAGCACGTGATAAGAACCGTACGTGGACGTACACGGACAGTTGGTTTCGTTCTCAGTGTTGACAGTGGTTCTTCCTCTTTTTACTTTCTTTTTTTTCTTTCTTTTTCTTTTTTTCCCATCTTTTTCTTCCCCGTTTTTTGTTTTTTTCTTTCCTTTTTTTAGTTCCCTCTCACTCTCGCAAAAATCTTTCAAGGCGAGAGGGACGCGGCAGCAACGAAGTTTGGAAGTTCATGTCAGTATAACTCATCCCCTGATGAAGGCAGGACCCTTCCCGAAACTGTTGGGAAGTACTTATATTATCCTTGTTGACAACGCTCCCGTTGTTCCATATCCCATACCTGTATATATATATATATATATATATATATATATATATATATATATATATATATATATATATATATATATATATATATATATAGTCTCAAGACGAACAAAGACGGTGGGGCTCGGGCGCGTGGGCAGCTAAGCGAAAGTAGAGGAAGAAGACAGAATAAGAACAGTTGGGTCCCCGGGCATGCTGGAATTGGAACTAAATGAAATTGCTCATTCGCTCGCTTCAGCATCTTTAAATTTCCCTGTGGTGCTAGTAGCTCCACAGTTTCCTTTTATTACTGCCGAATGATTCAAACGCCTGTTAATCTTAAAAATCAACGAAACGTCGCTGCTACAATCTGAAGAATTTTGGCACTTGCAATTCACATGGAACACCGCAAAATGCCTTTCCCGTCAATGTGAGGTGACCCTCACAAGCTTTCGCTGTAGAGTTCCTCTGTTAAATTTTTATCTCAACAAATCAGGATTTTAATTAACTAACCTATGTGTAGTTTGCAATAAACCAGAAGCAATAGATCACTTTCTTCTCACATGCCGCCGGTTCGCCTCACTGCGCCGAAAAATTCTTGAAAGACCAATTGGTATGCTCGGATTGCCAGTCAATACATCCACCCTATTATCGTTTGGAGCCAGTCAGTTGGGTGTGGGCCGCAGTGCTATTCTGTCAGCGCTACATAAATTCATTCAGGCAAACGGAAGGATACGCTGCTAGTGGTACTGCCAGATGTATCCGATTATTTCTCCCCCTTCCTCATTCTTGTTAATTTTTTTTATATATTCTGGTTTATCGCATTCTTCTGCAATTTTTTCACGTTTTTTCAAAGGAACATTACTATTCTTTCTATTTATTTCTCTTTAATTTTTTTAACAAGTGTTGTGAAGAATGATCTATTAAGAGGTACAGTGTGGCCAATCCCCCATGTGGGTATGAGCCAAGATCTCCTAGGAGACAAGACAAGACAAGCTGGCCCAGAAATGGTTGTTGTCTCTTTTCTCTCCGTTACAATGGCGCAGGGGACGAAGAAGAAGTCTTACCTCCCGGCTTCGTCATCCAGGGCAGCCGCGATAAGCGCCGCTTAGGAACGGCGTCAAGGCCTCCTCGGCAGCTGTTCACCTGCTGCCACTGCCACCACCGTTCGGGGACGGCGTCAAGTCTTCCTCGGCGGCTGCAGTACACGTTACCGGTACCATTTCACAAGGGACACCGTCCACACGTCCTTGGCTATGGATTCTGCCGTCAGCGCAAGCCGACAAGTGAACCCTCTGCGGGAAGGCACCGGTACGTGTCTTCGTGGTTGGTTCATCGGCAGTGCGGGCTTCTCCATCCAGGAACGCCGTTCACACTTCTTTGGCGATGGAGTCAACAACCCGGCTGCTGCTTTAGCTGCCCATCGGACCATCAGAGGACGGTGCCCATGCCTCCTCTGTATTACCAGGGCATCACCCAATGGACAGTATGCTACCACTTCGCGGCCGTAATACGCACGGGCTTCTGTCCTTTGGGAATGCTGTTCAAGCTTCCCACGGTCCGCATTCCCTGTTCGGTACTCTTGCAACATATGAGCCGCCAAGAAATGCTGTTCATGCTTCCTTGGACGTGCGTGTCACCGCCGTGAGTACTACTAGAACCACGTACTTCACGGACGCGAACAAAAGCGGTTCAGAAGCGTCGTGCGACAGTGCCTCGGAATCGCGGCTTACCATCGCGCTACTCCGCGCCGAGAGTAACAAACTGACAACGTTGATCGCCGAGCGAGCTCCTACAATGTTGCCAGCATTGTGTGACATTAACGCAGCGTAGGATGTAGCTGCCTCATACGACCTTGAGGCAAGCACACCGGAGCAACGCAGTCAGCTTCGGTCTTCTCTCATCGAGCTCTCACACCAGCTCGACTGCTTCGCGTCGGTGATCTCTGCATTGCCACCTGCCACCTCACAATCACCAGCCGTCTGCGAACTACCGGAATTCCACGGGGTGCGGAACGACGCCGACAGCTGGGTGGCAACCGTCAACGCGATAGCAATGTGCGAGGCCTGGACAGAAAATCAGAAATGGTATGTGGCTATAGACCATCTTCGGGAAGGTGCAGCGGCGTGGCACTGGTATGAAGGTTGGAAGCAGCCGTCATGGGCGGAGTGGAGCTTCAAGCTCATAGCTGCTTTCGGTCCGATTCTCTGTGCCACCTGCCCGTGCAACTCGACCTTCTCTCTGGACGAAACTCGGGAAAAGCCCGACCTAGAGGATGCAATTCGAGCCCCTACAATCCTGTCATTTCACGGTGACCAAGATGCAGGGAACAATCTCGATTGTGTAACTCTGCCTTGCACAGGCATTTCTGCTGTCATGGAGCAGCGGCTCGATGGTGCACCTGTGTCCGGTAGGCCTCTCACGACAAGTTTTGCAAAACACCCTGCGACAGGCCCTAACGAACGCCATCCAGAGTCGTCTGACCATTCGGTAAACGCTGAGGCGCCAGCCTCCATCTTACTAGGCATTCTACCGTGTCATCAAACGCACGTGCCTGTGGATTTCACCATGCTCATCGTTGACCAAATGGAAGCGGTTCTGCACGCTTTAAACGATTCAGTAACAGAACATGAGAGCATTCCCGCCTTGCAAAAAGACGCCTCCCGAGAAATGAAGTATATCGAGGAGTTTCCTGCTGCTGACCCTGAACAAAGTGACCACAGTTCTCCTTTGCAGGTCGTGAACTCTGCATTGGTATTAGACCCGGGAATACCACCACCAGACCTTCCTCAAAAGATAGTGTCCTCGCGCTCGTTGTCGTTTGAGGACATGGAGGCGCTCACATCTATCGTACCAGCCACAACTGAACCCCACCAAACCATGAATGTCGGAAACGAAATGCACTCCTTGCCGCTTCACAAAGCAGGCCTTTCCAACGATGCGAACAAGACAGCCGTAACCTGACACGGCCATGTTTATAGACGACTCATACATTCATTTTCGAAGACGCACATACGCTCAGCCGTGCAGACACTTGGCTCCTAAGGGATGTTTCCTTTGAGAAAAGCCAGACACCTAGCCAGGCTGAGGCCACTGCCATTGAGAACTTTTCGAGGACCAGCCCTCGTGCAGTTCCCTCCCAGGACACTAAGTCTGCACGCGACAGTTCACCAGAAGCCACCAGCTGGACAACTTCAGAGAGCTCTGCTGTGGTATTGATGCCTAACCATGAGCTGTGTCGCAACTCATTTCGAGAATAGCACGTACGTCCACACGGCTGCCTCTAGAGCGTCCCACTGCAGTTCAGTCCACCAACGGCGGTGGGACAAACACCAGAATTTCCAGGTTACCCTGCGACCTTGCCGGAACAGTCAGGGTCGTCCGCCTGAGCGGCATTCCACGAGTTGTCAGGAAACGTTCTACCATGGACGAGCTCAACCGCAGCGACAAAGCCATTTCCGCCCACCTTAGTACACACTGACAGATCTTCAAGCAGAGGTGCGCCGTGGCGTTGACCGACCGGCTCGAGGCAGCCAGTGTCGTCCACCAGAGATGCTTGCCCCAGACCGCCACTCCATGTTGCATTGTGGTTTGGGATGACCACCACGATGCAACCAAGCCCACCCAGCAGGAACTTTGCCGCCAGCTCCGCGCGCGCGCAGTCATGGCCGAGTGTCAAGACGAAGAAAGACGCTGGGGCTCGGGCGCGTGGGCAGCTAAGGGAATGTGGAGGAAGAAGAAGACAGAATAAGAACAGCTGGCGCCCAGAATTGGGTGTTGTATCTTTTCTCTCCGTTACAATATATATATATATATATATATATATATATATATATATATATATATATATAATATATATATATATATATATACATATTCTGCCTTATTCAGGATTAGATTTGAGCGCAAACTGACAGGATACCAGCACACCTACGACGAATTGCATTGCGGCACCATGCTTGATATTCTCATGTTCTTTTTGTGCGAATAAAGCCAGTTGGTAGTGAGAGCTCATGCAGACTTCTTCTCTTATGCGCTGTCCGTCAGCTCTCAAATCTATTCGATTCAAATATTGTGATGCGGGAACCAGTACAGAATTGTTTTTTTTGGGCCTATATCTCTCCCCGAGATTACAATTTACCCAGAATGCACTATACTGAAAGAGGTGGAAAACAAAGATGTCTAACCTACGAAATGTGCAGCCTTTTTTTTTTCTAGCCTAGAAAAAACTCACTTTATTTTATTTTAAAAGTTCCAGTGCTAGGGAATGTGCTTACACCTGCAAATGTTTTTTCTGCGGGTCATCAGATCCCGTGATTTCTTGTCTTACGCTCAGTATCATTAATGTACCATAAAGGCGCGAGGGCATTACACAGGGGGGGGGGGTTAAAAGTATACATACATAAAATCAACAAAAGCACTAAAGTAATTGATTTGTGAAATTTAACGTCCCAAAACCACCATATGATTATGAGAGGCGCTTTAGTGGAGGGCTCCGGCAATTTCGACCACCTGGGGTTTTTTAACGTGCACTCAAATATGACCACATGGGCCTACAACATTTCCGCCTCCAACGAAAATGCAGCCGTCGTAGCAGGGATTCTATCCCGCAACCTGTGGGTCAGCAGCCGATTACCTTAGACACTAGACCACTGTGGCGGGGCACAAGAATTAAAGTAATAAAATATATGAAAAACTGAATGTCATCGTGCAAAAAAAAGTATTGAGAAGTAGATATAAATGTAATTATAAGGACTACAAACAGCAACGAGGCTGAACATTTTTCGTCCACACAATGGTCAAGTGTGGTTGCACGGCAGTTTTAGAGGAGGCAGATGATGCGAGTAGAGCAAAGGGGAGGCGTGCAAGTGACAGAGCTATACAGTGACCCAGGAAAATTACGGTGCGCACATATAGTACATCTGAGGCAGTTGGAGTTATGCAGGGGTGCTCAAACAGGAAGATGAAGTTTTACTTTGTCGGCATGCAGCGTCAGTATTGTAGCTAATTATCGCTCCTGACTACCGACGATCTCCGATTCGCGCAAGTTGGCCGCCGACGGAGCAGTGTATTGGCTAGGGAAGCAGACGCACTGTTCTGCAGCCGCTTGCGTGGTCACGCTTGGGAACTACGCTGTGGTGTGGGATTCCCTTTTCTTCATGTTCTACAGATTACAGCCCGTAATCTTAGTAGGCTCCATGGTTAGAAAGCAGAAAGCGTGTTTGCTTAACTGCCTTTCTCGTGCAGAATAACTCCTCGGCATCACTCAAGACAAGGGGCAAGGAACAAAATGAACTAGTAGTGTTTTCTAGGAATTCGCCTAGAAAACTCTACATCCATAGTTTTTCCTTCCGTCACTCCTCCAAAACAGCATTCATCAAAAGTGGTTTAGCAGTACTTCTCGGATCGGAGGCACACCGGCTTTCTTCTCCAAGATTGCCAGTTGTTGCGCTAGTTGGTTTGACATCTTGCATAATAAGGGATAGCAGATTTGGCTGGCAAGAAAGAACATACTACAAAAAATACGCTCACTCGCAACTGAATTCACACCAAGAGACCTGATGCAACAAGCACATTCACAACACACGCTGTCACAAAATATTTCCAAATCGCTAGAAAATCCGCTAACAACATAGATAAATAGCTTCAAGGCGGGTGCTTTGAATCAATTTAAGCACTCAACTACTGTGAAGGAAGTTTGTTTTCTTCGCCATCAGATGCACCAAAGGTGCACTGATGGACATGCATGCTGCATTCAATTTGGTTCACCTCTAGAATGTCTTTCACGCCTACCCTTCGCTCCACTCGCATCCTGTGTCTCCTCTAAAGCTGCCGTGCAAGCGCACTTTCTGCACTGCCCAGGAAAGCACGCCCCGTCATCTAGAGCCTTCAGCAAAATCCAGTGCACACTTTGTCTATCAATAAGACATCAGCCCGTTTAAACGACGGAATCCTTACCGCAACCGAGAGGGTTTTTATAGATCACTTCCGTATGCTGCTTTTCTTGGTTTGTTCCCTAGCAAGATCACGTAAACGGTAAAATTTAAAGGGTGCTGTGTAGACGCGGTTCACGCCTTGAATTGGTCCTATCCTCTTAAATATGAGTGAAATAGCGTGAATATATAGGACATGACAACATACTTCTTAGGCCTTTGTCGGGGTGAAACATAGGGTGAAGAACCAACCTGCTTTAGAAGGGTAAATGCCAGTGTCCCATGTGCTCAGATTCGGGTGCACGTTAAAGAACTCCAGGTGGTCGAAATTTCCGGAGCCCTCTACTACAGCGTCTCTCATAATCAAATGGTCAGTTTTGGGACGTTAAACCCCCCATATCAATCAATCAAAATGTCAGTGCAATAAGCGAAGTGAAAAGGACACCCGACGGTAAAAGGCGTGGAATGTGGCGGTCAAAGCTATGGCTTATCTATGAGTGCATGACTTGGTCAGAGCCAAATTGAGGCATGAGGTAGCAATGCCCAATATCGTTTTCTTCATAACATTGCACGCCAGCTCTCAAAATAAACGCTTCGCGCGCTCTCCAGAGTCATCGCACCCGGCGACCTTCACCGACGTCCTCCCACTGGTCCCGCTCCTGATTAACTCCCTAGGACCAATCTTCCGCCGTTCGTGGCCCTCATCACCCGCCACTGAGATGCGATATCCGCATGGTCACCACATTTACGGTGCACGACTCGTCTGGACGCCCCGTGGCCGGCCTGGAGATTCTGCCTGCCTTGGGAGCTTCAACCTGGACCCCTACGTGGAGATCCACCCTTCGACACTCCGGAGCCGTTCCGCAGACTCCTTCTGCCTAACCAGCAGCCAACTGAGACACCACTAACTTACGCGACGGAGGAGGGCCGGATGCTGGGTTACTTATGCCGAGTCCCAAACACTTCCTGCGCACACATCAGGACGGCTGCCTTCTCTGCAGCCGCCTCTTTGCGATAACAATTCGGAACACCATGACCCATACACCACAGCCAATACCGCTTCAAAGAACCGTCAAAAGCACAGTCGCTCACCTCCACTGCAGCACGTCCGGTCCTACTGGCACAAGGATCCCTCCGAGCCCCGATATCGGTGTCGCCTCCTAACTCTCCGCCATCCCAGTCGATGACTTTTTCGACTTTGGTAATAAGACCGCACTAATCTAGGGGGGGGGGGTACAGGGGCTCTGGCATGCTCGAAGATGATGAGAAACACGGGTGCACGTGCGCTCTACTGAACGAGGGCGTTCAATAGAGCCCGGACGTCAGGCAGTAAAGGCGTACGTATTTTGTTGTTCTTGGCTTCCGTGTGTTCTATGAGGACTTCAGCCGACCATCGATCTCAAACCTATACTTCACTGCAGTTGAGTGTTCAAAGTCAATAAATACACCCACCTGCAAGCTTTCTATTGAAGTTGTTACCCGATTTTCCAGATATTTGGTGACATCTTATTGACAGTGTCTGCTGTGAATGTGCTTGCGTATAAGTGCACTTTGCGTGAGCCTTTTTCAAAAAACAAAACTTGTTGTGATTTAGCGCCTTTTCGGTCGTGTGTCCTTACGTCTCAACCGATTCCGCGCTCTCTTTACAAGGAGCTGTCTGCCCCTCACCTGGTTTTACACAGCCTCCATGATCAGCCCACTGAGCGATGTTGTCTAGCGGCGAGCTCATCATGTGACGCCATGACGACGACTTAATGATGAGGTTGTATATTTTGGTGATAATTCACATCTTCATAAAGTCATAACGCAACGTTTTCCGTGAACATGATATTTTAGATACTCGTGTTCTAGCCGATCTCAGTGACTGTAAATTTAGGGCGGGAAAAATAGTACCCATATTAATGAGCGCCAAGAAGGCGGGCAACCAACAAACACCCGTAGGTAGAGTACGCCGCTTGTAGAGCTTCCAAAGAGAAAGTGCGAAGAATAAGAAAGCAGGGGTGAAGCCAATGAGAGGAGGGAAGGCCAAAACCTTCTCGGAGTTTTGCACTTTTGCTCGGGAGGAACCGTACCGATGACGCGAAGTTAACTACACCTCCGGCAATGATTGCGCTTGTGCCATAATGCTTCCGGAAGCACCCGTTCTGTGCTCCTACAGACGCACGGCCACGCATGCCGGACCATGAATGTCATGCATAGTACACCGTACTGCGAAGCGGATGCGTGTGCGGCCGCTGTTCCCTATAACAGTGGCCGCGCCTCTACATACATAAAGCATGGTAGACCTCTCCCCCTCTCCCTCAGGCAAAATATTTCTGGCTACGCTACTGATAACAAGACAGTCATTTTCCCATGCTGGAGAAATGCTTAGCGGAAAATCGATTTTCCTAGCTTCTTTAATGGAGAACTAATTTTGCAAGAATACTTGGCTATGAAACACTATTTAGGTGATGCCTCCATACTTCTAAACAGGTCGTTATACTAGGCTTCAAGGAAGCCCTGTCACATTCCTTCATCCGAATCGTCTTCGTTCTCGCCACCAGCATTAGTCACCACCATCATCATCGTCCTCATTTATAGACATAGAAAGTAGAAGAAGAAGAAGAGGAAGTTCACTTCGACGTTCAGATAAGACATTCAGACGTGTTCGGATCCAAATCTTGCAAACGTACGTGAAAAAGAAGAATCCTCCACGCACCAAAGGCGGACATGCGTCTGACTCGGCGTCCCGTCGTGGCTTTTCTTGCCTCCGCGGTGGCAGCGGTGGGCGCCCTGGCCCTGGTCGTGCTGCTCGTGCGCAAGATACGCGTCGTGCTCGCAGGCGAGGTCCTGTTGACCGAGGAGCGTGCCTCGTACACGGTTCGACTCGAGAAGCACGTCTCCGTCACCCACGACGTGCGCCTGCTCCGGTTTGCCCTGAAGAGCCCCCACCAGGTGGGTGTATCGCTTTTCGCGTCGAAACCTAGCCTCCTGAAATAAGCACACGCATACGCAGGACTCACTATTCTGGCACTTTAAAATGGAAATCGACAAGACCCGCATTATAGATCTACGCGTTCGCTAGTGCACTGGCGCGTCATCATTCTTGTGCCTTGAGAAATTCCGTGTTAACTTTGCGTTTTGCTGGGCTGACGAAGTGAATATCGAAAGCAACATAGAAACGCGTGGTTCCGATCTGTTCCGTCAGGTGCTTACATTCCCAGCTACCCAATAAAACCCTCTGCTCTTTCAATTACTGTTCGTGGCAGCTAGTTGGTGCTTGTCTTTAAACATATGGTCCGATATTGTATAGCATCCAGTATAACTCCTAACATTAAACAGAATCATTGATTTCGCGTGTGTTATCTTCAAAAGGCAGCTCTCTGGCGCCCGTTCCTTCGTTGAGCTGCGCTGGCGGTGTCGGCGTAACTAATAGAGCCAACGAGAATAAAAGAGAGACCGCCCCAAATAGCTTTCCACGACGGGAGCGAGCGAACTGTTGTGTTAGCGTCTGCAGTGTCTCGTACCTGCTCGCGCTATTTGACACCATGCACTTCCCGCGCAAGGACTTGAGAAAGTGTAATGTCCTCGAGAAAAAAAAAGCCATGCGTTGTAGCCGGGGCACAAATGACGATGAAGCCAACGACGGTTGAAGCCAAATTGGCGTCAACCAATTATGAGCATGTCCACGCGTAATCTTCGAGGGTGGGTGACCACAGCGATGTTTGCAGAGTGACCACGCGATATTTTTTTCGGAATTCGCTATGAGCCATTGACTCAGAAGAGGTCCGTCTGAGCATACGCAACAGGAAACATCACGGCGCGTGACGTCGTCATGAGACGGGGGAGTGTGCAGAAAGCATTGTGTACAGTACTGTATAACTCTAGCACAATGTAATCAAGGGTGCTTGGACAAGACTCGTGGCAAAGATACTTGCTTCTACCTTCCAGAAGCTTGGCTTCCATGTGGGCGAGCACGTGCTGCTGTACGCGCGCATCGGTGATCGCAAGGTGATGAGGCCGTACACACCCGTCAGCCGCGTTGACCGCCGCGGCAGCTTCGACATCATGGTCAAGATCTACCCGGCGGGCGTGTCCAGGAAGTATCCCAACGGTGGCCTCATGAGCCAGTACTTGGACAGCCTCAAGCCGGGAGATAAGATACAGGTACGTACGTGTGCCCACTCAAGCCTCGTGGCAGCATCGGAGCAGAACGTAGGCACGAAGGGGACGGTTAAAATATAGGTACTTTTATATAATCCTGAACCCAAGACAGCTTCGCGCTTCAGGAGTTGAGGCAAAATGTGCTGAGAAAATGAACACGAAGTCGAAGTGCATGAGTGTTGGTGTTGGCGCGCAAAAGAAATAAATCGTTCATAGTTATGTACCTCTTAAGCGCCGTTTATATTCCGTTAAGAACGCTGCCGTTCAAAATTCCTGCTCCCTCTTGATATCATCTTCTGCTTGCGTCGCGCAAATTCCGGTTCATGTCTGACTCTTTTAATACTTTTGGTACAACCATGCATGGAACGTTCAAATGCCCGCTACCACTCCGAATTTCATTGCTCAATCGCCTTTATATACCACTTTTGTTTGCAGTCAAATTTGTTTTTAGGATCCTTAGCATTACCCACTTTCAATCATAACCATTTCGGAGAGACGAACTTAGTTAAGTTTTGGCTAACGTTCGGCTATACCGAAGCTTTTTATACATCTTCAATGAACTGGCACCTCAATGCATGTAGCATCTTGACAAAAGAAATAAACGTCTAAAGCCCTTCTTCGAACGTGATGAGCCAATGCGCCCACTATGATGTGGCCAGCCCACACCACCACAAAAAGATGAATCGAGCGCACCTTCTTGAACAACTCTAAACCTAATTGACGCAACCTCTGCAAAAACTGACGAATGTACCGGGAACAATAACTGGGATTTTTAATGTATACTGCAAGTGTGACATACATGTGAAGAAAATAACGAAGTTAAAAAGGCAAGTTGCCGCAGGCAGGAACCGAACCGGCGACCTTCGGATTGCAGGCCCGATGGTCTTATTAATTGAAGTACGGTGGTGGCTGTCCTCTCACCGACTATGTCGAGTACTTACGTGCATGCAAACCTGGCAGTGTCAGTATGCATGGCTGGCGGCCATCACGGGAAGTATGGAGCAGCTTTTATTTTTCTGGCAGTAGGCGTCACTCGCTATCGTCCACTATGCTATCTTCGGCTCCATTATCTGCTGATTTTCATTAAGGTTGTGATAAACAGGAGAGATGAGCTCCCAAAACTTCCCTTCATTCACTCATAGCGAGGGTCTTGCTCCAGCAGACTTGCTGCTTTGAGGAGCATGATATGCGAGGGATCAATAATCAGCTGCCAGCTCGTAATATGATCACGTGGTGCATGACGACAAAATGCAGTAAAAAGTGTTCTATACACGCCATAATGGCTGTTATCGGCGTTGACTGACACTCCCACGTATATATATTGGGCAGCGGAATGACCGCCACTGTAGTTCGGCTTGTGGAGTATCGGGTGCGTTATTTGGTGGTCACAGGTTCGGTCTTCACCGGTGGCAAATGGTCGTTTCGCCAGTTTTTTTTCGCAACTACAGCACAATAGATATCACTACAGATGAATAGGGCACTGGACGTCTAAACCTGCCTGGGCTCAAGTTATCTGTTTGTTTCCATTATGGTTTTCTCAAACAAACGAAACAAGCTCATGCAAATTTTATTTCTCCATTCTGAAGAGTATTCGTGATTTTATAAGCAAATTCAAGCCTTCGACAATATCCAATTTATACAAAAGGTGGCTAAGCGAAAAACTCGAACAGAATGAAACGTCACTACAAGAAATATCGAGTTGGGTGAAATGTGAAGTGTGAACATCGACATCAGTTCTTCTACGTAGATTTAAACATAGCACGAGAGATCTGCTACTTTAATTAAATTTGATATTCCTAATGCAGAAGCATTAAAATTATGGTCACTCTCGTCTAACGCGGTGCTTTGCTGCCGCAGATCCAGGGACCCAAGGGTCGCTTCGTGTACGAAGGACGCGGCAAGTTCGCCACAGCCGACGGACATAAGCTACCGCTCGTCGCTCGACTGGGACTTGTGGCGGCAGGGAGCGGCGTCACCCCGATGCTGCAACTGCTGAGGCACCTGCTCGCCGACAACGCGGACCGGACGACGGTCATGATGATCGACGTCAACTCCAGTGAGCAGGACATCATCGCGCGCCAGGAACTGGACGATTACGCAAAGAACCACGCTGCCTTCATGTTGGTATGTACTGAAATGCCTCTCGACCCTGGCGGCCATTTCGCGAAGGATTCGGTGAAGGGCCCATTGTGCGTCGGTAAACACGCGAACTTATGCAGCTGCTCACTTTGTTTACGTACGTGCTTGCAGCTAATGATGATAAAATACGCCTGAGCACTTAGTAAAGGGCGGGCTCTTAAAACACTCGCTCAACGCACCAACTACTTAGACACTCAAATAAAACACGCCCTTAAAACACTCACTGCTACGCAATATTACGCGCACCAAGAATATTTCTTCTATCTTATTATGCTCATATACTTTTTTTTCGAAGCAGTTCAAGCAATGGTGTTGGTCTGTGGTAAAGCACCTGCTTGCCACACACACAGCCTGGATTCGAATCACAATCGAACAGAAGATATTTTAATTTATTTCCGACTTTCATTGTTTCTTCATCTCCGATGTGATGGTTTTTCGCTCCGAAACACCGAAGGAGACATCGAAATTTCTGCGAAAGAAGGCTTTGTAATGCCACTGCGTAACAGAGAAAAAGTGATGTTGTAGCTTCGCAAACAGGCTGATGTTTTGTGTTTGTTTAAATATGAAAAATCAGGGCCCGTTAATTACGGTTCTGTCCTCCCGAACGACAAGATTAATCGTTTGTGGTGATTCTTCGGTTTTCTGAAGTAAAAACCTATCATGCCTCGTCTGAGTGAAAACTAGCCGTTGGTGTTGGCGTCAACACAAGTGTTGAAAAATAATCACACCATCTTCCCAAAGGGAACCCTGATGGTATGCGAAGCAGCAGCGTTGCGAATCAGTGGCATGACGGGCTGAACGGCACTGAAACGGGTGCTGCGGTGAGCGCTGGAAGATTTGCGAGCGGTGGTCGTGGTAATGCAGCGAGCAGCTGTAGCAGCCGGTACTGTGAGTGAACAGACGAGGGGCGGCCGCTGCGGGTGCTGCGGTGAGTGTGCGGCAGGCGAGAGAGAGAGTGACGTGAGCTTGCACTGTGAGGGTAGCAGGACGTCAACGCGCAGTTGCGGCGTGACCTACTTTGCACCGCTCCAACAACTGCGACGAGCGGACCGCATTGCGGCGCGTTCATGTGGACGCACGGAGGGACAGCGTTACACAGGCTAGTCAAAGAGCTGTTTCGCATCAAATAATTATGTGATGACAAAATCCGGACGCCAGATAATGCCTAATTTTGAGGCGTCACATGACAGTCCTGGCAGAAAACCACCATGTGATCATAGGCTGAAAAATCTCAGAGTCGTTGCAAAACACTGAGGTAGAGATAGTTTGTCATGCCTGCGATCTCGGAGGCAGCGTTAAACCACCTAAGGTGGCCGAGGGTTGGGGTGGTCAATACAGAGTCCTTAAATGGTACTATCGACTGAGACAACGACGATTATTGTTCTCGCCTTCGAGTCGCCTTTAGTGACCTTAACATGGTCAAGTAAATTTAATAAACCTGCTCGCCTGCTCCTAATAATGTCGGTTTTTTTCAGGCATAAATGAAGAGAAGCTTCCTCAAACATCAAACTATGGGGCTACAATGCTTTTATATGACCAAACTAGGATTATTCTAGTGTCGTTTGGGACCGCGTTTAAAGAAGTGTATTAGGAAGCTTGAGATGATTCAGAAGAAGGTGGTTTACTTTATCTTTAATGCGCTACCGAGAGATGGTTCACCAACAACAACCATGGGTACCAGTAAAATTCCTACTTCACAATACCAAAGAACGGTAAGCCGGGTGAAATTTGTACGCTCTTTATTTTCGTAAATGCAAGTTTACCACAAAATTTTCATCTGTTTCCCTGGGGAATTCTTTACCTTTGGAGATCAAAAATAGATCCCTCGAAATGTTTAAAAAGGCTTGCGTTCGCATTTATTAAATTCCTAATGCATGATAATATATGAATTGAATGTTATTGCATTTTTCTGTTAGTTTTTTGTGCTCATCGGTACACCTTGTATAACTTATGTTCGCTATTTCGTGTTTATCTGTACATTTTGTATATCTTAATTTTTTTATCCTTACCGTAATAATGCTTGATAATATTGTCACGAGGTTGTGATACACGCAGCACTTGAGAGGAAGCACGCAGGAGTCAGGGCGGTGTCAGGCGAACTGTTTATTGGGCGAACTTGAGCCCAGCAAAACAGGGCGAAACACAACTCACAGCAACAGCGGCGTGAACAGTCGTCGGCCGACGGAAAAAAAAAGACCCCCAGTGGCGCACTGCGCCGGCTTTTTATACACGCTGTTAGGACCGGCGCCAGGTCTGACAATGGATCGGCGTTCCTTTTGATGTTCCTTTTGAGTCGCCAAACGGGTTGGCGGCCTGTGTCCGCCATGTATTGTTCCCACCTGGCCGGAGGGTGCGGCGTCCTGCCGCCGCGGCGCCGTGAGCAGTTCGGGAGACCACCGGTGCAGCTTCTTCTTTGGAAGATGACGGCGGCGGCGGCGGCCGGGAATCGTCCCGCTAATTGAACGAATCGTTCGGCACCATTTGAAGCTTGTTTACGGCGGCCCTTTCGATGGATGCAGTCATCAACTTCAGACCCCTCGCCCAGCGACACACCTTGACGGGGGGGGAGCCGCGTTCGTGCCACATGGCCGTGCGGTGACCACGCTTCAGTTTTGAACGTTCGCGTGGACCGTGCGTGCTCGTCACCCTCGCGGGTAATGTGTGGTCCGTGATTGGACGGTGCCCTCTGTACGCGGTCCCCGATCTAGGGATCTGGGGAGGACAGACCCTTTATAATGAGCCCCCACGGCTCATTCGGTGTGCTTTTTCGAGTGGAGAGCTCGCCATGTACGAAGAACGCCACTATATATCTAAATTTTCTTATTGACCTCTCTCTAATGTAAATAAACGTCTGTTCTCTGTTTTCCCATATAAGCATTGCTTCTCGCTATAAGGGACGAGTCCGATGGGAGCCAGCTACCAACGACGAGACCCACAGGACTCAGGTCCCAACAACTGGATGGCAGCGGTGGGATCGAGCTCATCGACCAGGAGGCAATGCTGAGACCTGCTGTCTGGAGGACCTAGAGTCGGACAAAACTGCTTCGTGGCATCACTGACAACACTGGAAGGAACGCGTCCGAATTCATGACTGCATAGGGTGAGTGCACTGCTTTTCTTTGCTGAGATATCACCAGGCTTTGCGTAGGATTGTAAACAAAGCAGTGATTTGGTAACGGTGGACGGAAGTATTGATAGTACGTCAAAGTTGTTTAGTTAAAAGAGTTAGCAGCACCAAGGACCGCCATGAATTTGAAGGGACTAAAAAAGCCAGAGTTGTTAGAGTTGGCCCGAGAGCTGGGCCAGGTAATTGCCGAGACGAAAAGAAAGCAGGAGATCATTGACGCCATCGAGAAGATCGGGGCAGATGACGAGGAGCTGAGCGAATGCTTGGAGGCTATTACGCAAAGGAAAGAGGAGCAGAGGCTCCGTGAGGAAAAAGAGGAGCAGAGGCTCCGTGAGGAAAAAGAGGAACAGAGACGTCGTGAGGAAAAAGAGGAACAGAGACGTCATGAGGAAAAAGAGGAAAGGGAAAGAGAACGTATCGATCGTATGGAAATGAAACGCCTAGAAATTGAACTAGCAAAGGCTCAATCAATGAACGGAGCTAGCGCAGTGGCACGAGAAAGAGAGCGCCGAATGACAGATTTGATGCCATCCTACGCGGTAGGAGGGGACATGGGTCTTTTTCTGGTGCACTTTGAGCGCACGTGCGAGAGGGAAAATTTTGCTAAAAACACGTGGCCCCAGCGCTTGCTTACGCTGCTGCCGTGTGAAGTAGCTGACATTATAGCCCGTATGGGTAAAGAAGACGCAGACGACTATGACAGAGTCAAAGCGAGTCTGCTCAAAAAGTACAGACTGTCAGCGGAGGCGTTCAGGCGAAAATTTCGTGAGATCGAGAAAGCCAAAGACGAGTCATACCCAGAGTTTGCGTACACCTTAAAGGTAAATCTGGAGGAATGGCTTAGAGAGGAGGGTGCGCTTGGCGACGCGGAAAAGACTCTGCAGTGTTTTGCGTTGGAACAATTCTTTCGGCGTCTACCTGAAAACATTAGGTACTGGGTTCAGGATAGACAAGGAGTAGATACTATCACGAGAGCGGCAGAGCTCGCAGAGGAGTACGTAAATCGCCGTGCCCTCGAAGGCGAGGATGTCCCTAGGAGGGAGATTAGTAAATATCGGGCCGACAAGCCTCCGCGATGGACAAAGTCGGGTCGGTATATGCCGAAGGAGGGTTTAGACTCCAAAGGAAGCGGTGATGAGAAAAACAAGAGAAAGGAAGAAGCACCCGAGAAAAGGGCGGAAGGGCAACAGAAAAAGGCGTTCGAGGCCAAGAAGCCGATAGTTTGCTATAACTGCCAACAGACGGGGCATATTTCTTTGGGTTGTAAGAACCCGAAAGTTGTGTTAATGTCACTCTGTAGTAATGACGAAAACATGAAATTGCTAGAGCCATACATCCGAGACCTAGTCGTGAACGGCCAACCGTGCCGCGTGCTCCGCGATTCGGCCGCCACTATGGATGTAGTGCACCCGTCCTATGTCGAGGAGAGTCAGTTTACAGGAGAATGCGCATGGATAAGACAAGCAGTAGAGACAAACAGTGCATGTCTCCCAGTAGCAAGAGTCCGCATCGAAGGCCCTTTCGGTGTTCTAGACACTGAAGCTGCCGTTTCGGCACATCTCCCAGTGCAATACCCGTATTTGTTCTCAAATAAATCAGAGTACTTGCTGCGACAAAAAGGAATTGGGTTCAGTGAGGGTATCGTACAGGCCTTAACTCGATCCAAAGCAAGGGAGCTCGCCGCTCAGACAGTTTATAAAGATCCGGTGGCAGACGAAACAGCTTCAGCGGCAGAGCCTTCTTTACCTGGCACGAAACTGGACCACCCTATAATGGAGCCTCAAAACACAATATCTAAAGAAAGATGTAAGAAACCGGATGAATCCGAGGCATCTCGAGAAGTAGAATGCACTATAAAGCTGTTAAATGTAAGTCCTACAGAACTGATAGTGGAACAGGAAAATGACTCCACTCTCCGTAACCTAACGCCAGACGCGAAGGAAGGGGTGGCTAAGCAAAACATTCAGTTCACCAAGAAGGGGGGCGTCTTGTACAGAAAGTACACGAGTCGAAAAGGAGTTCGGTTTAATCAGCTAGTCGTACCGTATCCTTTCCGCAAGGAGCTGCTGCACCTGGTCCACGGAGGTTTGTGGTCAGGGCATCTCGGCATCAAAAAAACAAAAGAATGTTTGTTACGGGAGTTTTACTGGCCCGGCTGCTTTCGGGAGGTGGAGGCATTTGTAAGAAGCTGCGACACGTGCCAACGCGTTGGCAAGCCAGGGGATAAGGCTAAAGCACCTATGAAGCTGGTCCCCATTATCACAGAACCGTTTCGCAGGCTAGTTATAGACACAGTGGGTCCACTTCCTGTAACGCAGTCCGGGTACCGGCACATACTCACAGTGCTCTGCCCGGCCACGAAATTCCCGGAAGCAGTACCGTTAAAGGAGCTCAGCTCGGAAGAGGTAGTTAAAGCGCTTTTATCTATCTTTGCACGTGTAGGCTTCCCTGCAGAAATTCAGTCCGACCAGGGATCTGTTTTTACAAGTGCACTAACCTCGACATTTCTAGAAAAGTGTGGTGTTAAAATCATCCACAGTTCAGTGTACCACCCTCAGTCAAATGCTGTAGAAAAGGTACATTCAGTCATGAAACGGCTGCTACGCGCCCTTTGTTATGAGCAAAAAGAGGATTGGGAGGCTTGCTTGCCCGCAGCTATGTTCGCGCTTCGGGTCGCTCCTCACGAATCAACAGGGTTTTCGCCTGCGGAGCTTGTTTACGGACGTGCTCTTCGCTCCCCACTTCGCATTGTTCGAGAATCTTGGGAGGGCCGGGCGGACGACCCTTCGGTAGTAGCATACGTACTTGAGCTGTTGGACCGACTTCACGCAGCTCAAGAACTAGCGGAGCAGGAAATGCGCAGAGCTCAAAACAACGCTAAGCGCTATTATGACAAGACAGCCCGGACGCGAAGCTTTCGAGTGGGGGAAAAAGTGATGATACTGAAACCCTCACTGAAGAATAAACTTCAGGTCCAGTGGGAGGGACCTGTTGAGGTGGTTCAGAAATTGTCAGACACAAATTACTTGGTTACTGGACTGGGGAGGCGTAAAACGCAACAGGTGTACCACACTAATCTGCTCAAACCGTACCAGCAGAGGCATGCCGTTGTAAACATGTCGCTCAATCAACCGGAAGAAATGCCTATTGATTTCCCGGAGTTAACAACAGAAAACAAAGACATTGGCGAGACTATTAGTAACCTGGTAGAGCAGGCGGAGTTGGAGCCAGATCAGAAAGCGGAACTGAAGGAACTATTGTTTGACTTTAAAGAAACATTTTCAGACACACCTGGCAGAACCAAAGCCCTAGTTCATGATATTGAGCTGACATCTTCGGAACCAATTCGTTCTAAAGCTTACCGCGTTTCCCCGAGGCAACGGGAAATAATGGCCGCGGAGATAAACCGAATGCTCGAGCTAGGAGTGATCGAGCCAGGAGAGAGTGATTACACCTCGCCTCTGATCTTGGTTGAGGTCCCAGGGAAAGAGCCGCGACCGTGTATTGACTATCGGAGGCTCAACTCGATTACAAAGGACCAAACTTATCCAATTCCGCATATTGAGGAAAGACTTGAGCAAGTCAGCAGTGCCAATTTCATCTCGACTTTGGATTTAGTCAGGGGATACTGGCAGGTGCCTCTAACTGAAAGGGCTAGTAGGCTTGCGGCGTTTATTTCCCCGATGGGAACATTTCGGCCGAAGGTCCTTAGTTTTGGATTAAAGAATGCCCCTTATTGCTTTTCTGGCCTAATGGACAAAGTGTTACAGGGTATGGAGGACTTTGCCCTCCCGTACCTAGATGATATTGCTATTTTTTCTTCTTCCTGGATAGACCACATGAAACACTTGCGAGCTGTGCTATGTCGTCTGCGTGAGGCCGGCTTAACAGTGAAGGTTGCGAAATGCCAATTGGGGCGCGCTGAGGTAGCTTATCTAGGGCATGTAATAGGCCAAGGCTACCGCCGGCCGTCAGAAGTAAAGCTGGCCGCAATAGACAACTTTCCCCAACCACGAACCAAGAAAGACATTCGGTCGTTTCTTGGATTGGCCGGTTATTATCAAAGGTATATCCCGCGTTACTCTGACATTGCAAGTTCCTTGACAGACGCTCTTAGAAAGACTGAACCCCAGACCGTAAAATGGGATGGGGCCAAGGAACATGCATTTTCTACGCTAAAGAAGGCACTAAAAAGTCAGCCAGTGTTGAGCGCGCCTGACTACTCTAAGCCGTTCATTCTTCAGTGTGACGCCAGCGACCGGGGTATGGGTGTCGTGCTTTGTCAGAGGGGAGAGAACGACCAGGAACACCCTGTACTGTATGCCAGTAGAAAGCTTTCTGTTCGTGAGGAAGCATACAGTGCCTCAGAAAAGGAATGTGCCTGCGTTGTTTGGGCTGTGCAGAAGCTAGCTTGTTACATCGCCGGTTCTAGGTTCACAATAGAGACTGACCACTGTCCCCTCACATGGCTACAGTCCATGTCATCGAAAAACGGCCGTCTTTTGCGCTGGAGCTTAGCTCTTCAACAATACACCTTTGATATCCATTACAAGAAGGGTAAACTCAACAGCAACGCAGATGGTCTGAGTCGTTGTCCCTAGTACCCCGAGGGCTTCAAAACGATTTTCTGCTTTCTATCCTCGATTTGAGGCCCACTAGTTTTCTGTATTTATCCAATCATGTGTCAAGTGTTTTGTTTAATGTCTTCAAAAGTGGCTGATGTGGTGTTGCGACTCGGCGGGGGCCACAGGAATAAAGTTGAGGTAGAAGGAAATGACTTCCACAGGTGAATCTGAGTCTGGTGATTCTGAGTAGAGAATTGCCGTGTGCTTGCTTGTGTGTGGGTGTGCTTTCGGCGCAGTTTCCGCAGTTCCTCGTTTGTGGTGGGCGGAGAATATGGTGGAGGGGTTCACCTCATCCCTGCGAGCAACGCCCTCTTGGTCGATGATCATCGGATCCAGTGTTCGGGACCAAAGTAATAGAGGAAGAGCCGACAAGCTGCAATACAGATCCCGCTGCACAGTACCTGCTGGCCACTGCACCTCGGGATCTTCTTTCCCCGGCGGAGAGGCTGTTAGGACCGGCGCCAGGTCTGACAATGGATCGGCGTTCCTTTTGATGTTCCTTTTGAGTCGCCAAACGGGTTGGCGGCCTGTGTCCGCCATGTATTGTTCCCACCTGGCCGGAGGGTGCGGCGTCCTGCCGCCGCGGCGCCGTGAGCAGTTCGGGAGACCACCGGTGCAGCTTCTTCTTTGGAAGATGACGGCGGCGGCGGCGGCCGGGAATCGTCCCGCTAATTGAACGAATCGTTCGGCACCATTTGAAGCTTGTTTACGGCGGCCCTTTCGATGGATGCAGTCATCAACTTCAGACCCCTCGCCCAGCGACACACCTTGACGGGGGGGGAGCCGCGTTCGTGCCACATGGCCGTGCGGTGACCACGCTTCAGTTTTGAACGTTCGCGTGGACCGTGCGTGCTCGTCACCCTCGCGGGTAATGTGTGGTCCGTGATTGGACGGTGCCCTCTGTACGCGGTCCCCGATCTAGGGATCTGGGGAGGACAGACCCTTTATAATGAGCCCCCACGGCTCATTCGGTGTGCTTTTTCGAGTGGAGAGCTCGCCATGTACGAAGAACGCCACTATATATCTAAATTTTCTTATTGACCTCTCTCTAATGTAAATAAACGTCTGTTCTCTGTTTTCCCATATAAGCATTGCTTCTCGCTATAAGGGACGAGTCCGATGGGAGCCAGCTACCAACGACGAGACCCACAGGACTCAGGTCCCAACAACGCGTCGTAACGCGTTCCAAAGTGGCATACAAGATAAACGCGGCCTGCGTTGCGCTTAACAGAAAGTGATAGCGTCTTCCTTCGCAAACGAAAAGAACCGCACGTGTCAGTTTTTTATACACGCGTCGTAACGCGTTCCAGAGTGGCATACAAGATAAACGCGGCCTGCGGTGCGCTTAACAGAAAGTGATAGCGTCTTCCTTCGTAAACCAAAAGAACCGCACGTGTCACTACCCCCCTCTGAAAAAGCATCGTCCCGATGCTAAAGACAGAACATAAGAGAGAGTACATGCAATAAATTACATTACCAATGCGTCACAGCTAATCAGCGCGCGTAATAAGGTTTAAGTCACACCACGTGTACGACTTCGGGTCGTGCACGGCGTCGTTGGGATGACGTTAAGCCATCGGGCACGACCTCATAGTCCAGTTCACCACGACGTCGGACTACCTTGTAGGGTCCAAAGTAGCGTCGCAGGAGCTTCTCAGACAATCCCAGTCGTCGTATCGGCGTCCAGACCCAGACAAGGTCACCTGGTTGGTATTCGGTGTGGTGTCGTCGAAGGTTGTAGTGGCGCCTGTCGACCGTCTGTTGGCTCTTGATACGCAGGCGGGCTAGCTGTCGAGCTTCTTCAGCGCGATCCAGGTAGCTGGCGACGTCGAGGTCTTCTTCGTCGGTGCCGACCGGTAGCATGGCGTCAAGCGTCGTTGTTGGGCTCCGTCCGTAGACGAGCTTGTATGGAGCAAACTGCGTCGTTTCCTGCACGGCCGTGTTGTACGCGAAGGTTACATACGGGAGTATGGCGTCCCACGTCTTGTGCTCGACGTCCACGTACATGGCCAGCATGTCGGCGATGGTCTTATTTAGACGCTCGGCGAGGCCATTCGTCTGTGGGTGGGTGGTACGCGGTGGTTCGGCGGTGGCTTGTCTGACTGTACCTCAAGATCGCTTGCGTTAGGTCAGCCGTAAAGGCCGTACCTCTGTCGGTGATGAGGACCTCGGGGGCTCCGTGGCGGAGGACGATGTTCTCAATGAAGAACATGGCGACCTCGGCGGCAGTGCCCTTGGGCAAGGCCCTTGTTTCGGCATAGCGGGTGAGGTAGTCAGTCGCTACGACAATCCATTTGTTGCCAGAAGTTGACGTCGGGAAAGGCCCCAGTAAGGCCATGCCGATTTGTTGGAATGGCCATTGAGGTGGTTCGACGGGTTGCAGAAGTCCGGCTGGCCTAGTTGTCGGCGTCTTGCGTCGCTGACAGTCTCTGCATGTTTTTACGTAGTGGGCGACGTCGGCAGCGAGGCGAGGCCAATAGTACTTCTCTTGTATTCGTGACAGTGTGCGGGAAACACCAAGATGTCCGGCTGTCGGGTCGTCGTGTATTGCTTCCAGAACCTCTGGACGTAACGCTGAAGGTACCACGAGGAGGTGGTCGGCGCGGAGCGGCGAGAAGTTTTTCTTCAGGAGGACGTTGTTTCGCAGGAAAAACGAAGCCAGTCCTCGGCGGAATACTTTCGGCACGTCGGCGGTCTTGCCTTGCAGGTAGTCCATGAGGATCTTGAGCTCCGGGTCAGCCCGTTGGCGTTCCGCGTAGTCGTCGGTACTTATGGGTCCCAGGAAAGAGTCGTCGTCCTGGTCATCCTGGGGCGGCGGATCGACGGGGGCGCGAGACAAGCAGTCGGCGTCGGAGTGCTTTCGTCCGCTCTTGTAGACGACGGTGATGTCAAATTCTTGTAGTCTGAGACTCCACCGTGCGAGGCGCCCTGATGGATCCTTCAAGTTAGCTAGCCAACACAAGGCGTGGTGGTCACTCACGACTTTGAAAGGCCTGCCGTACAGGTAGGGGCGGAACTTTGATGTAGCCCAGATGATGGCAAGGCATTCCTTTTCTGTCGTGGAATAATTGGCTTCTGCCTTCGAAAGTGACCGGCTAGCGTAACTGATGACCCTTTCAAGTCCGTCGGTCCTCTGCACGATCACGGCGCCGAGCCCTGTGCTGCTTGCGTCCGTGTGAATTTCGGTGTCAGCTTCTTCGTCGAAGTGCGCCAGTATTGGTGGCGTTTGCAGGCGTCGCTTTAATTCTTGAAATGCCTCGACTTGCGGCGTTTCCCATTTGAAGTCGACGTCGGCCTTCGTGAGGTACGTCAGTGGCTCGGCGATCCGCGAAAAGTTCTTCACGAAGCGCCTGTAATAAGCGCAGAGGCCAAGAAATCGGCGTACTGCTTTCTTGTCGGTGGGTGCAGGAAAGTCGGCGATCGCAGCTGTTTTCTGTGGATCAGGGAGCACTCCCGACTTGCTGATAACGTGGCCAAGGAACAATAGTTCCTCGTAGGCGAAGCGGCACTTTTCTGGCTTCAGGGTAAGTCCCGAGGTTTTGATTACCCGAAGAACAGCTTCAAGGCGCCGGAGGTGCTCGTCGAAGTTGGAAGAAAATACGACTACGTCGTCCAAGTAGACGAGGCAAGTCTGCCACTTCAAGCCTGCGAGTACTGTGTCCATAACCCGTTGGAACGTCGCAGGCGCCGAGCAAAGACCAAAGGGCATGACCTTAAACTCGAATAGGCCGTCTGGTGTTATGAAGGCAGTCTTCTCTCGGTCTCTCTCGTCTACTTCGATTTGCCAGTAGCCGGTTTTGAGATCCATCGACGAAAAATACTTGGCGTTGTAGAGTCTGTCCAGAGCATCGTCTATCCGTGGGAGGGGATACACGTCTTTCTTCGTGATGTTGTTCAGGCGACGATAATCGACGCAAAAACGTAGGGTTCCGTCCTTCTTCTTCACCAACACCACGAGTGATGCCCACGGACTCGTAGACGGCTGAATGATGTCGTCACGCAGCATTTCGTCGACTTGTTGCTTGATGGCCTCGCGTTCCCGTGCAGAAACTCGGTAGGGGCTCTGACGGAGCGGACGGGCATATTCGTCGGTTATGACGCGATGTTTCGCGAGAGGGGTCTGACGAAGCCTCGACGACGACGAGAAGCAGTCCTTGTATTGGTGGAGTAAGGCTTTGAGCTCCTTTTGTTGCTGCCTGGAAAGGCTTTGATTGACGTCGAAGGCGGGCGCGGACACTGCTGTCGACGTTGCGGCTCCCTGAGAATCAGTGAGGGCGAAGGCATTGCTCGCTTCCACAAATTCGCTTAGATGTGCTACCGTCGTGCCCCTATTTAAGTGCCTATATTCGTTGCTGAAGTTCGTCACCATTACCTTGGCTTCGCCGTTATGAAGCTTGGCTATGCCTCTTGCGACGCACATCTGACGGTTTAGGAGCAGGTGCTGGTCGCCTTCGATGACACCTTGTAAGTTGGTAGACGCTTTGGTGCCGACGGAAATGATGACGCTCGACAGTGGCGGGATGGTTACCTGCTCTTCTGTCACATTCAAGGCATTGTGAGCGACGTTGCAGTCTGGCGTTCCGGTTAGGTCGGGGCGTCGGATCACGGCTGCGTCGGCTTGGTCCGGTGCTGCTATGTCGCGTCGGCGGCGAGGCTTTGTCGTAAAGACTCTGCTCAGGCGGCGTACTGCGACTACGTCGGGAAAGTTCGTGCGTCGTGGTCGTCGTCATCGGCAGCGGCGGCGGCGGCGGAGGAGGATCTTTGGCATTGCGTCGTGCAGCAACCGCACCTCCATCGGTTGCTGCCTTTAGTTTCCCGGGTAGGGGCTTGGGGATCGGCCCCGGTTAGGGCCGGTGTACTGGCGGCGATCCGGGGAGACGTAGCGGCCAGGCGAAGGTGAACGGGATGGTCGTCGTTGTTGCCACTGCGATCCGGCGATGTAGTCGGCGATGTCGCGAGGTCGCTCACCTGGGCGCGGACGCGGCGCGTTCACGTCGAAGCCACGCAGTCCCATCTCACGGTACTGGCAGTAGCGGTAGGTGTGCCCGGCTTCGCCGCAGTGGTAGCATAGTGGGCGGTAGTCCTTGTTGTCTTCGGCTCACTCGAACGACCGGGTCGGCGTCGTCCTCTTGGCGGCTTGGGCTTGGCTCACGGCTGGACGGGGGCGTACGGTACATGGGCAGAGAAGCACCTCCACCAGATGTCACGAGGTTGTGATACACGCAGCACTTGAGAGGAAGCACACAGGAGTCAGGGCGGTGTCAGGCGAACTGTTAATTGGGCGAACTTGTGCCCAGCAAAACAGGGCGAAACACAACTCACAGCAACAGCGGCGTGAACAGTCGTCGGCCGACGGAAAAAAAAAAGAACCCCCAGTGGCGCACTGCGCCGGCTTTTTATACACGCGTCGTAACGCGTTCCAGAGTGGCATACAAGATAAACGCGGCCTGCGTTGCGCTTAACAGAAAGTGATAGCGTCTTCCTTCGCAAACGAAAAGAACCGCACGTGTCAGTTTTTTATACACGCGTCGTAACGCGTTCCAGAGTGGCATACAAGATAAACGCGGCCTGCGTTGCGCTTAACAGAAAGTGATAGCGTCTTCCTTCGTAAACCAAAAGAACCGCACGTGTCAATATACAGAGTGAATGTTATTGCAATTTCGTGTTAGTTTTTGCATGCTTTGCTGTACATTTTTTATAACTTACGTTCGCTATTTCGTGCTTATCTGTACATTTTGTATACTTTAAATTTTCTTTCCTTACCACTCTTTACTATTGCGTTGTATCTCTCATGTATGATTTTATAGGAGGTCTCACTCACAGTTTCGCGACTTTGAGACCTCCTTCTGTATTTGTACATAACACATGCACTTGTATCACTTGTATTTCAATTCTGAATAAACTATAAAGTATAAACCTAAGAAATGTAACATTAGTCTAGAAACTTACGTAAGAAATTGAATTTTAAGGCTAACTAGACATACATACACTTGCACTCTTGAATGCTTTGCACGTGCTTACTTTTCATTACCTCTTTTGACATGCCATCTCGGAACGTGTTACCTTTCGACGTGTTCCGTGAGAATGAAAATCCTGACTTTGATAACATGTATCTTTGTTTTTAACCATTCAACAGGAGCTCTCGAGATTGCCTCACGTTGCATTTTATTTGCATTCTCTAGGTGCGATTTGCATTACCATGCTCCTATTTTATTCTATCTATTTGTTATGATGTGTTTTATTGCCTTGTCAAGTCTTATTGTTCAACTTTGTTTCCTACTGAAGTTCCACAGTAAATTACTTTTTATTATGCCCCCATACTTGGTCTTTCGACCGCAGTAGGCCGTCAGAGAATAAATAAAATTAAAAAAAATTGCAAACGAACATGTTAATTTTGCCTCCCTATATGTTTCAGTTAAAACAATCAATGATGTAACCATGCATTATTTGGCTGCTTCCAGGGTTCAATATATATATTACCTAGTGAACATTTTGAAAGGCAATTTGATTCTCTGCGCGCAGCATACGTCATGTGCTGAGCAGACCACCCCCGTACGAAGGCATGTTGGAGTACGTACCCGGTCCCCTGAACCAGGACATTCTCACTGAGCACCTTCCACCGCCAGACTCTGACACGATGGTGCTCTGCTGTGGACCACCCCGTCTCATCACCGAAATATGCGAGCCAGCACTTAGGGACATTGGACACAGGGCCAGTCAAGTGCTCTGCTTCTGAACGTCCGTAGTCGGATCTGAAGTATGGACTGTGCCTTCGTGATTCATGACTGAAGAAATGTTTTATATGAATGGTCGAGTTTGTTGTCACGTGATGTCACAGTTGAGTTTGTTGTCACAATAAGTTGTCACGTGATGTAAGCAATTGATGATATTTTTTGCGTCACTCGTTCCTTACGCCATTGGATGGTCGCACCGACGGTCACATTATGGGTGTGGTGAGGTACCTAAGGTTTTCGCTTTATTAATCGAAGCTCTGCAATGAACGTTGAACTACCAGCTGGCAAGGAGCGAAAACGCGACCTCACTCGTGAGAGACACCGCCGACGCATGCGGCGTCTGCTAGCGAGTTTAGTGAAAAATATGCAGCCGGTCCACGAGGCGAATTATGATAATACAGTGAAGCTACTTGTACGATTATGAAATGTTCATTAGACGATTACGGCGATGCCAGGTGGCCGCCGGGGTGCGCCATTAGATCACAGTTGCGTCAGTTGTGCCTCGCGTCAGACGCACTTGCCTGCGTAGCGTCACTGTGCCTAGCGTGCTGTATTATGCAAGATGGCAGACGCACACATTGCTTTCCAATCTTACCGATCCCGTCTCACTGCGCCCTGGCATTCTCCGAACACGCTTCGAAATTTATAAAGTGACGGACTGGCGCACGGAAGGACGAGCAGATACACGGATAGATGCACGAATAGACGGACACATGCACGGATGGACGGACGTGCGGAGGGGAACGTCGTCGTTGGCATAGGACCTTCCATTGCTTCGGAGTGTTCTCGCAGCCGCCATTGCTATTCCCGTTCCGTAACACTATGATTGTACGTACTCAGGGAGGGGGGGGGGGGTCTTCGGCTTGCCGCCATCGCTTCGCAGCCATTTGTTCGACTGCGTCTTCTTCATCTTTAGCTGGTGAGTGGCAAGAAGTGGTATTAACTGAACTTATGTGGCACATGCTCGTTCAAGATAATGAGAGAGAGAGAGAACATTTATTTAAAAAAAGTAGTTCATCGCTAGTAGCGCCCTTCTTCTAAGGCTCCACTGTCTATAGCGGCTAGGCGGGCCTGACCCAGGGTCGCCAGTTGGCTTCCCAGGGTCCGTTCAGTGAGTCGCGCCTCCAACGACCACCTATGTATTGGGCGTGTATGCCCTATGTCGACTGTGGCAGGTCGCTCTGGACAGCTGTAGGCATATATCCCTTTAATGAGGGTAGTGTGTGTCATTTTTGTTGTACCAGAGGTGAGCAGTGGAATTTACCAAACTTCCGTAGCACATGCTCGCTTACAGTCATAATAGTTCTCTGATATGCAGCGCAGCTACACATATCCCTTTGATGACGATATATTTGTGTTTTATTCTATTTTTATGTACCAGTTGTGAGTCGTCAGATTGCCCAATTTCTGTGGCACATACCTGTTTGTGAAAGCAGTTTTCACGTTGGCTTGATGCCACAGCCCGCTGACCACACAAATTACAGCTGGCTAAAACAACTTCGATGTCAAGATGTGGTACAGAGAGTTACGGATTTCTGTGTATGCTCCTTCCTTAAACAACTACGTCATCCGCAGAGCACGCTTTATAGGAGAGCCTAACAGAAACTTGCATCTTAGCCATCTTGCAATATTCATCGTTTGTTGGTTATGAACTTACCTGGCGATAGCAAGGACCAATTCAGTCTGATTCGTCCACCGTGTCGTGAAATATTGATTGATTGATTTGTGGGGTTTAACGTACCAAAACCACCGTATCATTATGAGAGACGCCGTAGTGGAGGGCTCCGGAAATTTCGACCACCTGGGGTTCTTTAACTTGCACCCAAATCTGAGTACACGGGCCTACAACATTTCCGCCTCCATCGAAAATGCAGCCGCCACAGCCAGGGTTCGATCCCGCGACCTGCGGGTCAGCAGCTGAGAACCTTAGCCAGTAGACCACCGTGGCGGGGTGTGTCGTGAAATACTAACAAAAAAAGGCTCCACAATGAACAGTTTCTGGAAGTGGTGATAAGCAGACGCGCTACACAGGTGTTTCGATTTGCATAATATGGAGAGCCCCCTAGCGTGCAGTTTACGAACGCCGATATGTTGGCTCTTCCTCAAGAGTTCTTTTCCCACGAGCTCTCACGTTCTCAGACTGATTTTGCCACTCGATATTGTAAGTTCTGCCCCCGTGTGGTTAAGGCTGTTCGTTGGTAAGACGTAAATTCGCCGTTATTGCGCTCTGAATATTTTAATATTAAGATCTGTTGAAGTTCAATGTCCAAAAACAGCTATGTAATTACTAAGGACACTGTTTCGAAAGCCTCCAGAAAGTTTGACAAGGTTGAGTTTTTTAACGTGCACCTAAATTTAATATAACAGCATCAATGATTGTCGCCTTCACCTAAAATCCGGCCTTCATTCAATTATTTCAAATTTGAGTGCTCTTTGCCAAAGCAAAGGCCATATTGGGTGGTGTCGGTAGCCATCATAAGAAACACAGTGGGTATATAAACCACATATTCCCAGTTACCATGGACATGTGGGGCTTTGCAAGCTGTTTTTAGACAGCTTTTTCCCCTGTCCCAGCCACTTACTGTACAACTGTACGTGGTAAATAAACTAAGCTAAGCTCAAACTCATATGCTTTACAGATACGACTTCTTTCCGATTCACCAAACACGTCATGTCAACAAGAAGATTTGCACGCGTCATGAACATCGTTCCGCACGTCATAATTAATCTGTGTTGCACAGCATTGGATCGCATATGACAGTAGCAACAGAAGGCCTGTTAGCGGTACGCAAAACGAAAGAAGCGCAATAGAAAACATCAAGGCCAGAATAACATAAAATATTAGTGCACCTCCCAGTAGTGGTGTCAAGCCTGATGGAATTGTGGACCAGGGTGGCCAATTTTTCTTCCTGCGTAGTCTTCTCTTTCTTCCTCTTCATTTTTCCCTCTCTTTGTTTTTTAGTTTCTCCGCGTATTTATTTCTCTTTTCATTTATGTATTTCTCTCTCTCTCTCTCTTTCTGTGGCTTTCTTACTATCTCTTCCACCTATCACGCTCTTTCGATGTTCCAGTTTCATTCGGCGTTTTTCTTATCTGTGTCATTTTGATTCTTTTTCTTCCCATTTTTTCTCAATCTGTTCCTCATTAACACTTCCTTTCTGTCCCCTTCCTATACTGTACGAGTTTACGCTATTTTCTGCTAGCATGTCTGGATAACGTGGTGGTTCGGACGCTCAAGCTTGGATCGTGAGAACAAGGGTTCGAATCCTGTCATGCATTGAAACTTGTCAGTGAAATTTTTTACTATTCACTTTTCTCTCTCTTCCTTGCTCTGTTTTTTCTCTCTCCCTTGCTCTGTTTCTTTCTCTCTCCCTCTCTCTGTGCTCGTAATCTCGCCCATCTGCTCCAGAAAAGTCGCCACACGTGTTCGGGGAGAAAAGCAAAAAGTGACGAAGATGTCCACAATGAGGAAACGGACAAAGAAACCACGCGTTGGTTAATCATGATGATACTTTCTTTGTTAAGCCGCATCACGCAGAGCTTCCACAAGTCCCTTGATAAAAAAGTGAAAACGTCATTTTGGGGGAGTGATTGTGTAGGTCTCGACGTAGCTTTATATCCTGCACTAAAAGAGCTTTGACCAACGAGATAACTTAGAGTATTTAGAAAGAATGGTTAACAATTTGGAGTACTTGGTACTCCACTATGGGAGAGCATATAATCTTCCTGTGGGCCTCATACTTGATGAGGCCCTGTGGACAAAAATTACACCATATACAGCTAATTCCTTTGACGGGGTCTGTTTAGAAATACAGTTTACGACTGTCTGTTTCGAAAAAGTGGGTAACAATTTAGAGTACCGGGCGTGTTAAGAAAAAGTGGCTAACGATTTAAAGTACCAGGCAATCTACTGTGTGTTTACAAAAATTGGTCAACGATTTAGAGCACATGGTACTCTACTATGGGAGAGCTTAAAGGTATCCCGTGGGCCACAACACGTGATTGCCAACTGACAACTGCGTCGTCAGTTTAGAAAAAGTTGTTAACGATTTAGAGTACCAGCATAGAGAAATAAAAAAAAGGTTAAGAGTGGACACTCCCGTAGACTCCAGAGGACCAATCGACCCTAGCACACTTGGTGGTTGGTGAGAGCAAGTGGCGTGCGCTTCCTGTTTCGGTTTCACTGGAGCAAATTTTGAATTACTTTGCGTACCCGACGTTTCGCTATGACGAAAGTTCATGATTTCAGACCACTTTTCATCACCCAAATGGATAGTTTTTGTAGGTCGTTTTGAGTTAGCGATTCCCTGTTTTGCTTCGTTCAGTGGTTCATGTGAATTGGTCGTGATGTAATTTTTATTTCGATTAGGTTATAATAAAAAGAGATGCAGGTAATGATAATTCACTACGGTTTTATTCATCGCGCTTGTGTTTTTCTTTTGGAACAAGTGATCATTGTATATATCAGTCAAAGAGACAGAGTATCCGCAATGTTTTATTCAATGGCAAGGTAGAGTCTGAGAATATAAAAAGCACAATATGACAAAGGTAGACAACCAATGCATCTCGCCTTACAAATAAATTGTAACAAATACAGAGAGAACACAGACAACGCACACATCGCTAGAGTTGGCAGAAGCCGAGAAGCTGGTGAAGTATGACACACCAGGCCAGTGGGTAAGTAAGGATCTATGGCAAGAACACAGCGCACAATACTGATGAAGAAGGAAGAAGTGACATATACACAGCAATGAAGTCGCGAATCACGCCTGGGGTTAACCGAAATAATGCGTAGAAAAAAAGAGCGCACAGAAACCACACGACACAATATAGCAGAAAGGCAAAGGTGCAGTGTGCTCGATCTGCAATGGTTGAAGTGCGATGAGTGCCATCATCTGTAAAACCCTGGACAACGTCTCTTGCAGCATCTTAGTACAAATTATTTTTGAGTGCTATTTCGTCAAAAACTAAAGCGCACACTCGGTCCCGTTCATTCCAAGCTTGAGTATTTGTTGCAATGGAAGAAAGGATTCCTGGAATTATGCCTGGAGTCATCTTTACATTAGCTAGCCACCTCCTTATTGAACGCCGGGAGGGCAAAGAAAAATATGGAGCCAGAAATCGGTATGCTCGCGGACCTCGGAAGTTTTAGTGAAGAGCGAATTTCTTGAACCACACGGGAAACCGCTTGCCCATGCGTGTGGGCCTCAAGCGAACATGTGCAGAAAGAAGTTTAAAAACCTCCTCGGTGACGTGCGGTCGGATAACTCCAAGGGCCTTTGAAGTCGATGACGGTGCTTGGTGAGGCTGTCTCCGCAGTCCTTTGATAGTTTTCTGCTGTGCTGCTACTTTGGCTTCCAGATGTTTAATGGTTTGCTTGTACTTCATTGATAGAGACATTGTCGCCGGCACAGAGTAACGCACTGCAATAAACAAAAAATGGATGTCAAAGCAAAGAACAACTAATCCCATAAGAGCAGTTTCCTCGCTCTTTCAGACCCAAGGTGCACAACTTTCTGTGGTGCAAAGTTTTCGTGTCCACTACCTAAAAACAAACCATTCACAATGTCGACAATGCACAAAAAAATGAAAATCACTGAGAGCCCACCCTTACATTTTGTAAGTGCACACGTAGTGTCCTTTTGAGGATAGTTTTCTCAGAATGTCCTAAACATAAAATTGCACATTAAAAACAGCTGCAATAAAAGCATAGTCACCAATTTTTCTAGGGCACGCAGGCGTGGAGCTGTTGGCGGAGACGTCTTCTGGTGGGTCTTGTGAAGCTTGTTCAGTCCCTCGGTCAGTGCTGTCGGCACAATCTTGCGAGCGGCCTGCGGAAGTCTCTATATCAGTCCACTCTGGTGTTAAAGTGAACATACAACTTACTGGTCACACAAGTTCCTTTTGTGACAGCTGAACGACTGGTTAAGGTTTTCTCCGGCAAGACGAAATCAGCAGAAATTCTTTCACCAGCTACAAGGGAGCTGCCACCTGCAGAGGTTTGGTCAGCAGTCAATTTGAGTAAAAAAAGTGGCAGCATTACCCACGGAGTGAATGATAGAGAGTGGGGCGAAGAATTCGTGCGTCCATTCGTTCTTGCTTCAGTCCGTCCATGCGTCCATCAGTGTGACCGTCCACGCGTCCATCAGCCCGTCCGTGCGTGCGTCTGTTCGTGCGTCCGTCACTGCGTTCGTCCTTGTAGCCACCCCTACGTCCGTTCATGCGTCCATCCATGCATCTGTCTATGTGTCTGTTCGTCCATCTATTCAACACTCCAAGTACCACCATCTCACATCTTTTCATTATATATGCCCCATATAGAAGCACCGCCATCCAGCGGACATTCCAAGGACTAAACGAGAGGTGGCACACGCACACTTTCTTACGGCTTGCGCTTCGGGTCCACTTCCCACCTTTAACCACCTCGAGTTCACGGTATATACTAGTTCATTGTATTCATGGCACTGTGGCCGAACGCTCGCTAAACCTTTCGAAAACCAAGGAGGTTACGCCCAGCGAGTATGACGTAGCAAACTTTTTCAGTCAGATATTGCTCAATGTACATGCCAATGGCTGCTAATGGGAAATGAGAGGCGGAGAATTCGGCTTTTACTTTGTTACGGCTTCCGCTTCGTATCTACCTCCCATTTTTAACCACCTCGAGTTCATTCATGGTATATGCAAGTTCATTGTATTCATGGCACTGCGGCTCAACGCTCGCTAAACCTTTCTAAAGCTAAGGAGGTTACACCCAGCGAGTATAACGTAGCAACCCTTTCTTGTCAGATAGTGCTCAATGTACATGCCAATGGCTGCTAATGGTGATCGCAGCCTGCGCGTTAACTAAAAGCTGAATGCTCCTGTCTCTCATTTCCCATTAGCAGCCATTGACATGTACAATGAGCACTATTTTTTATTGTTCAACAACGCACAGAAGTCTCTCACCAGCACCACCTTGGAGGTCAAAATGTTATACCTAATACATACTACGGGGGACAAACGGGTGCCGATATAAGGAGCTTTGCCCCTAAAAGAAATCGCGACACTGAACGAACCCTGCTCATCGGGGCACCTCAATGTGTGGGAGCCGCTTTTTGAAGCCTTTACCGCAGGTCCTGAAGAAATGAAATTACGACAATGTGTCAGTAAGGGGCTTAAAATAACACAAACTGAAGCTTATCCGCACCTTGCAGTGCAGGTTCTGCAGTCATGTCACAGTCACTATTTGAAGCGACGCTCAGAGAACCCGCATATATGTGCAGTTGGTACAAGTTACAAAGCTTGTAGCATGGGGAAACTTAAACAGCTCTTTCAAATGCATAAATTGGTCGAGCGTGGAAGAAAAGAGAAGGTACCAACTAGGAAACAAGTAATTTGTGATTTTTGGAGTTATCAACAGTGCCAGCTTTCACTGATGAAAGGTATATGTACATGTGCACTCAGGCTTGAAGATAACGTGAAATAACCCTTTAAAGTTTTTCAAAACAAGTTCCGCAAGTCAAGAGGATAAAAAAAAAGACAGAAATGTAAAGCTGCTGTTAGAAAGGTAATAGCCCACAATTCACAAAATTTAAGACTTTCCAAGTGTTACTTCTATAGTGAGGTTTCTCCATCGACTACAAAGATCTTCGCGGTTAACTGTCGCCACTGATTGAATACAGGTGGCTGCTATTGCACATATTTGAGTTTCAGTTAATAACTTACATTGTGCAGCTGGTTGCACACTGGGAACAGCCATTCTTGTAAGCCTTGTGTGCCCAGGGTGCATGAACCTTTGAGCAGTAAAATGGTCGCTACAAACCCTGTACGTTGCGTAGAATAGGCTGGCCGGCTTACACAGGAGATCATCGCTTTCAGCATGCTGCATCCATGCTTTCATCCTGCATTGGCATAAACTATCAGCTGAAAAGGGAAGTGCTTGAATAGTGATTTTTTATTGTTACCCTCACTGAGCAAGTACGAACAGTAAGCCTAAAGACGTGCAAACCACACAAAAGCTTTAACACACCTGCCGTTCTGTGCTATGCGGAAGAAACTCGTCCCAGGCTTCTTGTGGGTTCTGCCATTGTTGAAGCACCACGATACACAGCAGTAGCTGCCGTAGCTTGGACCGCCGGACGCCATGGCATCAGCGCGGTCTGAAACGTTAGTAAGTGGATGCTTCACTGTCAAATTACGAAAAAGATATGTGCACGTCATAAGTGTACCAGCAAACCCCTTTGGATGATTAGCTAATCGATGCACAATACAGAACCAGTGATAGATCTCTGACCCATAAAACTCTGACTTACAAAGATAGACGTCAAGACCACGTACAAAGATCTTCAGAAGTTTCCAGGCCGCTATCCCTCGTAATGCAATGGTATCGCGGCCTGGGAACCTTCGTGCGTACGCAGTATCAGCAGTACATTGGGAAGAAAAATAGTAGTTGAAATTTGTGCGGTAAAATTATATTGGAAACGTCAAAAAAATTTGTGGGCAGCTTGCACTAGTGGCACAAGGCTAGCGAAGAAACGAAGATGATGGCCACTTGGCTAGTCCAGATTTGCCTCCGGCACACCAAGAATTATTCGTGTTCCGAGCCTTCGGGAAACGCGTCGTGAAGCATGCGAGGCCCAGCGAACGCTTCTCAATATTTTGCACCGAGCCACCGAGCCTATGACCTAGCTGCCCTGCTATGCTCAGCGCACAGACGCTCGCGTCCGTGGCAGACGCAGCACGCGTCGCCTCGGCTTGACGCCGTGCCGCCTTTGCTATACTGCATACGTTGCACAATGTTCCCATCTAGCCACCGCATACAGCCGCAAACTTTCTTTTTAGCGAACCTCCCCGTCCTTACAAGCTTCAGAAAAAGGTTACAACTGCGCGAATAAGACGCCACGTAAGAAACAAACTCGCACACACGAAGCGCAACGTGTGTGTGTGCATCTTTCTATGTTTGTTGCATGGTGTCTTATTCGCGCAGGTGTAACCGTTTTCTGAAAAAATGACCCAACAAGCCCAACACATGTCATTCAACAAGCTTCGCTTGAAAACATGCCTCACCTGTTATCTCACGCACGAAAACGCCCGACACAGCCGACGTTGACGAAAGCGACGAAAGCTTCTCGCTGTCAGTCAGGCATGGGCTTGTCGCTGGGTGGATGGTGTTTACGACAGTACGGCTGAAGAAAATAATCGCGTAAGGTTGTGTTGAATAAATTGTTTTTATGTATAAAGAACATACCGGATTTGGGCGTATATTATTATTTTGTAAAAATATATTTGTTGCATTGATTGTAACTGTTTTTTGCGTTTGCGTCCTCTGACGTTTGGTGAGAGCACTAGTTCGTTACGTAGTCGTGACGCACTTCCTGAGGCCAGGTTTCGCGGAGTGTCCTCTTTTGCCTTTTTCTTTCTCTATTGTACCAGGTACTCTACTATGGGAGAGCATAAAGCCGTCCCGTAAGCCTGAAACCAACGTCGTATCGTGCTGGGCAGATAGATTGGATGCCATAAATTGATCACTGCCTCGTGAGTTTAGAAAAAGTTGTTAACGATTTATAGTACCCGGTACTCTACTATGGGAGAGCATAAAGCCGTCCCGTAAGCCTGAAACAAGCGTCGTATCGAGTGTTTGTGTGTTTAGAAAAAGTGGTTAACGATTTAGGGTACTCGGTACTCTACTATGGGAGAGCTTAAAGCCACCCCTTTGCCATATTGCATCGTGCTGGGCAGATAGATTGGATGCCGTAAATCGGTCGGTGAGCGGCGAAATCGCGAGCTTCACGAGACTGAGCGCCACGCTGTACGGCGCAAGTTTCAGCCTGAAGTTTTGGCATATTTCCTGGCCACTTTCATTTACTTACCCTTACTGAGCCTCGGCTTTTCTTGTATTTTGAATCATTATGATTTGTGTTAGTTTAAACTGATTATCAGCAATGGTAATCTTGTTTAAGGCCCTGTTCTTATAACTTGATTTTCAGCTTGACCATACGGCAGCTATACGGACGTCCACAGGCTGGGTCGCTTAAATGCTGCGTACTTGGAACTAGGGATGAAAAAAATGGCAACAGAATATTTGAACCAATTACGATGCGGGACATATTGTTAGTGAAGCTTTTTGACTATTGGACAAACGCAAATACGGATGACAAATTTTTGTGAATTCCGCCTTTGCTCCTGGAAACGACCAGGGTTGCTTAGTTGCCTTTTTGCTGGATTTAAGCAGATCGCGTGTTCAATTCCTACTCATGAAGACCGCATTTCGACGGTGTCGAAAGGCCGAAGCTTTTTAGGGGCGAAGCTCTTTATAGCGGCACCCGTTCGTTTCTCGTAGGTGTAGTAGTAGTGTGTAACCAGTCTTACAACTTGACCTCCAAGGTGGTGCCGGTGCGAGATTTCTTCTGTGCGTTGTTGAACAATAAAATGTTAGCAGCGTGCGCGTTAACTAAAAGCTGAATTCTCCTGTCTCTCACTCCCCGTTAGCAGCCATTGGCATGTACATTAAGCACTACCTGACAAGAAAGGGTTGCTACGTTATACTCGCTGGGCGTAACCTCCTTGGTTTCATAAAGGTTTAGCGGGCGTTTGGCCGCATTGCCATGAAAACAGTGAACAATATACCATGAACTCGAGGTGGTTAAAGGTGGGAAGTAGACGCGAAGCAAAAGCCGTAAGCAAGTGTGCGTGTGCCTCCTTTCGTTCAGTCCTTGGAATTTCCGCTGGATGGCGGTGCTCCTATATGAGGAACATATGATGAAAAGATGCGAGATGGTGGTACTTGGAGTGTTGGATAGGTGGACGAACGGACACACAGACAGATGCATGCACAGACGCACGGATGGCTACACGGACCAGGAAATGCATAGACGGACGCAGGAGCAGATGCGTGGACGAACGCAAGGACGGACGCACAGATGGACGTGCGGACGCACGAACAGACGCAAGCACAAACGGGCAAATGGGCGCAAGCGTGGCCACACAGACGCACGCGCGGCCACACAGACGCACGCATGGACGGACGGAAGCAAGAATGAATAAATGGACGGATGCTTCGCCCCACTCTTTATCATCACTCCGTGGATATGCTGCCATTTTTTTGCACAATGATTTAACAACGCGAACCTGCAGCGCCTACTTTTCGCAGTGAGCACCCCGCATTTCACCTGACCGCAATAGGAGAAAAGTAAAGGCGGTGCTCATTTGGCCGTGGAATTCGAAGCCCCCGCTCGCGTTTTCTGCTGGCTGTATCAACCGTCTCTTCCTTCACTCCTCACGCATATGACTTCAAATCAAAAGTGGCCAAATTAATCTGGAGCTTTTCTTTAGGGCGTGTCTAATGACTATCTTGTTCTTGTGAGACGTAAAGTGCCAACCATTTGCAATATTTTGTATCGGGAAAGATGCCGATTTCATAAATGTTTACACCAGTGCTTCGGCAGCCAAACAACATGTCTGAGGCACCCCATGCCCTTCGTCTTCTTCATTTTGAGAAAGCACTGCCATAGTTCATGCCCATGGAGGAAATCGTGCATTGTGGCAGAAATCTTGCCGCAGGGGTGCGAGTTGCGAGCCCTGGCTAGACCAGTCGAGGCGATCGCCCTGGCACCTCGTTAAAAAGGGCATGACATGCGATTTTCTACCATGTATTGTGAGGGTTGACTCATGTACGTTCACAGACAAGCTGGCGAAGTTTTAGAGGATTTGGTCGTGCCGTAAATTGATAACCGAATATTTTTATAAACGAGCGAGCAGCCTGAGAGTCGAGAAACACTTGCGCGCTCGCTAGCTGTGACGTAATGAATCGCTTGCTGGGTCTGCATTCCGCAGGACGAATTGTTCTGTGGTCCACTGCACTTGCAATCAAGCTTTTTCTGCGTCGTTTAACTTACCACTGCAACTTGCAGCGTTTGAAACAATGTCACCACATCACATGTGTAGCGCTGGTACTTTAATTCAGCAGACAATTTTGGCAATCTGTCGGAGGTCAAGTTAGACCTCGGACTGTTTGACCAGTCTGAGGTCAAAAAGTGTCCTGTGTATGTGCAACGCGTGTGAGGTTTGCAACTACGGATACTTATTATTGTGATGACAATTAGGTGGACAGTCACGACTGGTTTTTGCCTTCACCACCGTCAGTTACGCGTATATATATATATATATATATATATATATATATATATATATATATATATATATATATATATTGAAAAAGGGTTTATTGACGACTGTTGTGACGGTGGTCCTACGAAGAAACACGATCGTGCAAGAGCAACGGTCAAGCAGATGGCGGCGATGATCAGCACGAGCCGAGCGAGCCAAGCCCAGCACCCAGTACCCAAGCGGTGGCGATGTTGCTTGCCAACGACGCTCTTTCTTCTTCACAATTTGCCCCCGCCGAAAAAGAGCCATCCTGGCGACCTAAGAGTCTGGAGGCAGAGGGCTATAATATGGCTTAAGGCGGGCGACGTGGACGATGTCACGTCCACGCCGGCGCATGTCGTGAGATGGGGAAAGTGGCTCGATGAGAAAATTCACCGGCGAGGTTTGCTCCAAAACGCGGTATGGGCCCTCGTACTTTGGAACGAGTTTTGAGGAAATGCCGGGGGTTTGGTAAGGAACAGCCAGCCATACAAGTGATCCCGGGGAATAGCTGGGGCTTTGTGAAGAGTCGACGTTGTTTTCTTTCTGGCGCTGTTGTTCTGGAGACGTAAAGGTGCGTGCGAGTTCACGGCACTCTTCCGCATTTCGGGCAGCTTCGGACACAGATGGGCATTCGGATGCGTCAGGACGGTATGGAAGGAGAGTATCGATGGTGTGGGATGGTTCGCGTCCATAAAGAAGAAAGAAAGGTGAAAATCCAGTGGTAGACTGCGCCGCGGTGTTATATGCGAACGTAATGAATGGAAGAATGCGATCCCAGTTAGTATGATCGGATGTCACATACATGGCGAGCATATCGCCAAGGGTGCGGTTAAATCTTTCCGTGAGCCCGTTAGTCTGCGGGTGGTATGCCGTGGTCTTGCGATGAACAACATGGCATTCAGAAAGCAGAGACGTGACGACTTCTGATAGGAAGGCTCGACCTCGATCGCTTAGTAGTTCTCGAGGTGCACCATGTCGTAATATGAAGCGATGAAGGATGAAGGATGCCACGTCCCGCGCAGTGGCACTTGGAAGGGCGGTGGTCTCAGCGTAGCGTGTTAAATGGTCCACAGCGACTATAATCCACCGATTTTCATCTGATGTTGTCGGTAGAGGGCCATAGAGATCAATTCCGATCCGATCGAAAGGTTTGGCAGGGCACGGAAGCGGTTGAAGCGCACCGGACGAGTGGAAAGGCGGTGATTTGCGACGTTGACAGTCAGGACAGCCCATAACGAATTTTCGAACGAAATTATACATTCCGCGCCAGTAGAAGCGATGGCGAATGCGTTCGTAAGTTTTGAAAACTCCGGCATGACCACATTGGGGATCGTCGTGAAAGGAGGCGCAGATTTGTGATCGCAAGCTGCGCGGGACAACCAAGAGCCACTTACGACCTTCGGGGGCGTAGTTGCGTCGGTGTAGTAGCCGATCACGAATGGCGAAATGAGTAGCTTGACGTCGGAGAGATCGTGGTACCGCAGTGGTTGACGATCCAGAGAGACAGTTAAAAAGAGAAGCGATCCACGGGTCCTTGTGTTGTTCACTGGTAAAGGAGTCGAGGTCGAGAGATGCGATGGAGATACCAGTGGTTCCGCAGGCCGAGTCGGTAGGTAAAGGCGAACGCGACAGGGCGTCGGCGTCAGAATGCTTGCGTCCGCTGCGATAGATGACACGAATGTCGTACTCCTGGATTTGCAGTGCCCACCGAGCTAGGCGGCCAGAAGGGTCTTTCAATGTGGCGAGCCAACAAAGTGCATGGTGGTCCGTTACCAGGTCGAATGGGCGACCGTACAAATAAGGGCGGAACTTGCGAAGCGCCCACACTAGCGCCAAGCACTCTTTTTCAGTGACGCTGTAATTGGCCTCAGCTTTAGTAAGTGTGCGACTCGCATAGGCGGCGACGTATTCGGAGTAGCCCGGCTTGCGTTGGGCGAGGACGGCGCCTAGACCAACCCCACTAGCGTCTGTGTGAACTTCCGTTGCAGCTGTTGGTCGAAATGCCGAAGAATTGGAGGAGATGTTAGCAGACTACGGAGCGTGGCAAACGCAACGTCGCAGTCAGAAGACCAGGATGAAAGGTCTGCATCACCACGTAGGAGGTTGGTCAGTGGTGACATGATCGATGCAAAGTTTCGCACGAAGCGCCGGAAGTACGAACATAGTCCGACAAAACTGCGTAATTCTTTCAGTGTAGTAGGTTTCGGGAACTCAGCGACTGCTCGCAGTTTTGCAGGGTCGGGTCGAACACCATGCTTGGAGACGATGTGCCCTAAGATGGACAGCTCTCGCGCGGCGAAGCGGCACTTTTTAAAGTTCAGTTGGAGCCCAGCGTTGGTTAAACACGTCAGAACCAGTTGGAGCCGAAGCAGATGCGTAGGAAAATCGGGAGAGAAAACGACAATGTCGTCGAGGTAGCATAGACACACAGACCACTTCAGTCCACGCAGTGTGTTGTCCATGAGCCGTTCAAACGTGGCAGGAGCATTACAAAGACCAAATGGCATTACGTTAAATTCGTACAGGCCATCTGGTGTAATGAACGCAGTTTTCTGGCGATCAGCTTCTGCCATAGGAACCTGCCAGTATCCAGATCGTAAGTCTAAGGAGGAGAAGAATTCGGCTCCTTGTAGGCTGTCAAGGGCGTCGTCTATGCGCGGTAATGGATAGACGTCTTTCCGCGTCACCTTGTTTAATCGCCGGTAGTCGACGCAAAATCGAATCGATCCATCTTTTTTTCGAACTAGAACGACAGGAGATGCCCAAAGACTGTGCGATGGTCGAATAACGCGACGGCGTAGCATCTCTTCGACCTGGTCGTTGATGACGTGACGTTCTGCAGCAGAGACACGGTACGGTCTTTGACGCAATGGCTGGTGCAAACCGGTGTCAATGTAGTGGTGCACTGCGGAAGTCCGACCCAATTGCGGCTGAGAAACGTCGAATGAATTCGCGAAGTGCTGGAGGAGATTAAGAAGCTCGGCGCGTTCATGGGCACTTAAGGTGTCGGCGATGGAACTCGAGAAGGTGTCACTCGATGAGCACTCTAGTGGGGAAAGGGCATGAAGTTCGGTCGAGGCGCTACTGCACGATTCGTCTGGCATGTTAAGGAATAAACAGGAATCGAGGTACTCCACTCGACCGAGACATTCGCCGGCAAGTGGCGTAAGCGGTGCATAAAGGGGGTTGTGGACGAAAATATTGCTTCGGCCCGCAGTGACGTCGAGTGTAGCGAAAGGCAAGGAAACGGCTCTGCGGCTCATGAAAATGTCGGAAGGTGTAAACATTACTGTAGCATCGTAATAGTCATCGCAGCAAACCGGGACAATGGCAAGAGAGGCTGGCGGAATTTCAGTGTCCTCACGCACGACAAGTTTTGGCGACCGCTCAAGGGTTTCGTGCAAAGGTTCGTCACACAGGTGCGAAAATTGAACTTCAGCGCGTGCGCAGTCGATGATGGCATGATGATTTGACAGAAAGTCCCACCCGAGGATAACGTCATGCGAGCACACCGAAAGGACGATGAACTCGACAACGTACATAGAGCCTTGGATGAATATGCGGGCCGTACAGGTGCCAAGAGGTCGAACTTGTTGTGCGCTAGCTGTACGAAGCGATAGTCCAGAGAGCGGCGTGGTCACTTTGCGTAGGGAGCGGAAGAGCTGGGCGGCTATAACAGAAACGGCAGCACCTGTGTCGACGAGGGCAAAGGTAGAAACACCATCGACAAATATAGCGACGACGTTAGCTGGTGAAGTGCGAGGACTTGAGCATTTCGACGACGGCGCAGTTCTTGCCTCTGGAACTGCGGCGTTCAGTTTTCCCGGTTGGAGGAAGCGGGTCTAGGACGCATTGGGGACAGTGATCGCCTGCGAGGAGATGGGGAGCGGGGAGAGTGAGCTTGAGGCTGGTGTGACCGAGACTCAGGAAAGTTAGTGCATCCATACTGCGGTGAGGGATAGGGAGCAGGTATGTGCATGGGCTGTGGGTCATACGGTAACGGCCGAGTAGCGTCGCGGAGTGGTTGGAAGCGACGGCGACAATATCGTGCCACGTGTCCTGGAGTACCGCAGGCGTAGCAGATCGGGCGATTGTCAGGAGTGCGCCAGGAATTGCTGACTCGTGGTGCGGCCCAAGGTGTCGAAAATGGGGCGGAGTGGGGAGCGACTGAAGACATGGGTGGCAAATGCTGCTGGCGGGGTCTGCTACGTACCACCTGGGCATACGTAAGGGGCGCGGCCACGGGCTGCATAGCCGGCGCATGGGCAACAGGCATGGCCACAGGCTGCTGGTGGGCAGCGACGGGAACAGCCTGAGCTACCTCTTCTGCAATAACGTCGCGGAGTGGTGAGGGCAGACGAGAGGACGGCGGCTGCTGCGTGAAGGGAATCAACGACAGTTGCCGAGCTACTTCTTCACGCACAAAGTCTTTAATCTCTTGCAGGGTTGGTGAGTGGTCGGGAACAGAAGTGAGACTGGAGAGCGAGTCGGCGTGTGAGGAAAATGGGCGAGTCAGGGCACGCTGCTTGCTCAACTCGTCGAAACTTTGACACAAAGTGACAAGTTCCGCAACGGTGGCAGGATTACGGGCCAGGAGCAGCTGATATGCACCGTCATTTATCCCTTTGAGGATGTGTTGAATCTTCTCCGACTCGGGCATGGTGGTGTTCACACGGTTGCAAAGACCAATAATGTCTTCGATGTAGCTGGTGAAAGATTCCGTTGGCTTTTGTGCGCGAGTCCGCAAGCGTTGTTCGGCTCTGGACTTGCGGACTGCGGGTCGGCCGAAAACGTCAGCAAACAAGGTTTTAAAGATGGACCACGTAGTGATGGCGTTTTTGTGGTTGTTATACCACATTTCGGCCACGTCAGTGAGGTAAAAGATGACGTAAGTCAATTTGTCCGCGTCATCCCACTTGTTGTTAGCGCTCACCAGTTCATAGTTAGCGAACCAGTCTTCCACGTCGGTCTCATCAGCTCCGCTAAAGACCTTGGGCTCTCGCAAACGAAGAACGCCGGGGTTGCTGGGGGATGCAGTGGAAGAGCCAGGTTGCGCGTTGTTGGTAGCCATGATGGGAGGTAGCGTTCGGTTGCGCAGCTCCAGGTTCAGGCGACGGCGAATGGCAGCACCCAGGTTCAGGCGACGGGGAATGTCAGCACCTTCCACCAATTGAAAAAGGGTTTATTGACGACTGTTGTGACGGTGGTCCTACGAAGAAACACGATCGTGCAAGAGCAACGGTCAAGCAGATGGCGGCGATGATCAGCACGAGCCGAGCGAGCCAAGCCCAGCACCCAGTACCCAAGCGGTGGCGATGTTGCTTGCCAACGACGCTCTTTCTTCTTCACAATATATATATATATATATATATATATTTACGAGAGTGTGTATATATGTATAATAATATATTCTCGTACTGGCAGACTTGGTGTCATTAGGTTGTATACGAGGGACTATTGGTCAGCTGCCAGCTCGTAATTAGTTCACGTGCTACATGACGCCAAACATGCTCATAAAGAGTGTGCCACACTCGCCTACATAGCTACAGTTGGCACTAACTCACACTCCCACGTTTAAATTCATATATAAACCCAATAATCGCTAGGGGGATAGCCGCATTCACCCACTTTTCTTGCTGGATCATATATATATATATATATATATATATATATATATATATATATATATATATATATATATATATATATATATACGCATTCGTGCGCCGTAGACGGTGGTCTACGGCGCACGAATGGTTTTAAGCGCGACACGTGAATAACCTCTGTAACACGAGAACAGCCGTCAGAAGGCATGACAACAGGAGTTACTCAATAGTTAACAGGAGACGTCTGCTCGGCTGTAGCGTCGAGGGCCGATGAAACGTGAGTGAAACTTATCACACAGGCCGGGAACCCGTGTGGGGGTCCACAACAGTACTTTGTCTCCAGTATTGAAGTGAACTACGCGGTGGACGCCATCATAGCGAGTCTTCCGCTCTTGTTGGCTTGCCTGTGTATTGAGGTGGGCACGTCGGCGACAATCGGCCAGGCGAGAGATTAAGTGCTTCCTCGATGACGATGACGAGTTCACAGGGACGTCAAAAAAGATGTCGAGTGGAGATGTTGGTTGACGGCCATAGACGAGAAAGATTGGGGAATAGCCCATGGTGCGCTGCGTAGCGGTATTTACGCAAAAGTCCCGAATGGCAGGATGGTATCCCAGTTGGTGTGGTCGGCATTGATATACATAGATATCAAGTCGGTCAAAGTTCGAAGGAAGCGCTCTGTGAGGACGTTAGTCTGGGGATGGTAGCTGAATGTCGTCTTATGAATCGTATTACAAACGGGGAGGACTTGTTCGAGTAGTTTCGAGAGAAACGCCTTGCCGCGATCGCTCAATAAGATGGTTGGTGCACCATGTCTTAGAAAGATTGCCTCCAGAAAAAATGTGGCAATGTCCTCTGCTGATCCTGAAGGAAGTGCAGCCTTTTCGGCGTACCTTGTTAAGTGGTCAACTGCTGTGACAATCCAGCACTTGCCGCTAGCTGATATTGGTAGCGGTCCGTAGACGTCAATGCCAATGACATCGAAGGGAGCGTCAGGACACGGAAGAGGTTGTAGAAGACCGGCCGGGGAGGAAGTGGGTCGCTTACGGCGTTGGCATAGCGAGCATGACGCAACATATTGCGCTACGCAGTTGGAAAGGCCAGGCCAGGCAAAACGACTACGGATGCGTTCATAGGTTTTTTGAAAACCGAGATGACCAGCCTTGGTGTCATCGTGAAACACCTCCAAAATCTGCGTTCTTAGGGAACGAGGAGCAACAAAAACCCAGCGCTGACCTTCGGGGTGGAAGACAAAGCAGTAAAAGATCGAGTTTTCAGTCTTGAATTTGCGCAGCTGTCGATGGGCGCGGGAGTTGGGAGGACGAGAGAAGCCTTGAAGGCGCTGCATTATAGAGCAACAGTGAGTGTCACTGCAATAGTGGGATGCAAACATCTCGTTGCCGAAGGTAGAAAGAAAATCGACAGCGGCTAATGAATGAACTGACGGAGACACTTTGATGGGTTCACTAACAGTTGGCGACAGGCCAGGAGTGCCTGATAAGGATTGTAAAGGACAGCGACTAAGGGCATAGGCATCGTTGTGTTTCTTGCCGGATTTTTCGATAACGTCAAACTCGTATTCTTGGAGACGAAGTATCCAGCAACCGAGACGTCCAGACAAATTCTTCAACGTCGACAACCAGCACAAATCGTGGTGGTCAGTGACGACGGTAAAGTGGCGGCCGTGAAAATATGGTCGAAACTTCTGGATGGCTTAGACAACGACGAGACACTCCTGCTTGGTGATGATGTAGTTTTTCTCTGTAGCTGTGAGGGTGCGACTAGCGTATGCGATCACACGTTCGTCATAACGCTTTGTTCGTTGCAAAAGTACAGCGCCGAGTCCGTGTCCGCTGGCATCAGTATGGAGAAAAGTGGGTGCGGCGTTATCGAAATGACAAAGCACTGGCTCAGACGTGAGGGCACGTTTCAAGGTGTCAAACACCATTTGGAATTCGTCCGACCATACGTATGACGCTCTCGAAGAAAGGAGTTCGTGAAGTGGCGCAGCAATGGTGGCGAAGTCTCGTGTAAAGTGCCGGAAGTACGACGCAAGGCCAAGAAAGCTTCGGAGCTCTTTGACGCATCGAGGCACCGGGAAGTGAAGAACGGCGGTAATCTTGTCGGGATCAGGCTGGATTCCATCTTTGCTGACGAGATGTCCGAGTACTTTAATACATTTGCTAGCAAAGTGGCACTTCTTGGTGTTAAGCTGAAGGCCAGCAGCTACGAGAAACGTCAGAACTTCATCTAGGCGCTGCAAGTGCTTTTCGAATGTTGAAGAAAATATGACGATGTCGTCAAGGTAACATAAGCATGTTTCCCACTTAAGGCCCCGCTATACAGTGTCTATCAGTCATTCAAACGTTGCCGGCGTACTGTAGAGGCCGAAAGGCATGACGTTAAATTCGTAAAGTCCGTCGGGTGTGGCAAAGGCAATTTTTTCCTTGTCATCCTTGTGCATTGGAATTTGCCAATAACCGGAGCGAAGGTCAAGGCTCGAAAAATATTCCGCTCCTTGTGAGTAATCTGAGGCATCATCAATGCGAGGCAAGTGATATACGTCTTTTCTGGTTACTTTGTTTAATGCGCGGTAGTCAACGCAAAATCGCACCGAACCGTCCTTTTTTCGTACGAGAACGACAGGTGACGACCAAGGGCTTGAGGAGGAGCGCATGATGTTTTGCTAGAGCTTATCAGCAACGCGCTTGTCGATGATCTTGCGTTCGCTGGAAGAAACTTGGTAAGGTCGACGACGGACAATAGAAGTTCCGTCGGTGTATATGCGATGTGCCACCGCAGAAGTCTGGCTTAGGGCAGTGGAGTGTACGTCAAAAGAAAATTTATGCTTAGACAACAACAGCAGTAGTTCGTCTGCTTGCGGGGGAGTGAGATCCGTGCTGATGGCATTGATGAGAGCCGTAGTAGGTGGAGCATCTGTTGATATTGAACGTGATTCCACCAGACTTGTATCCGAAGCCACTCATGAGATAGGTTGTGTGTCCCCGCTGGAAACTACAACAGTGTCCTTGGTCAGCAGAATCGGCTCATTGGTGATATTCACCAATGAGCCTGCGTGTCGTGTGTGTTGCTCTGGTGTAAGTGTGTGTGCTTGTGTGAGTGTTTGCGTGAGTCGAGGTTGCGCCAAATTTTCTAAGTATATGGTGATATTCAGTACTGCGAGAAATGCGGTGCCGTTGGAGAAGCGGACAAGACTCGATGAAAGTGCAATCCCTCTGGATAGACAACGGGCTGATGGACTGACTAGGACGTCACCGTTGTCAATGGAGTCAGACTTAACTGTGATAACGTGCTCGTGGTTCGGTGGCACAAGGAAGTCATTGGCTGTTCGGAGCCCTTCACGTGATGATTTCGGGAAAATATCATCCGTCTCTCGCATATGTATGAGTCGTTGTCGACAAGAGACGGAAGCAGCTGCATCAAAAAGAAAGTCCTATCCTAAAATAAGCATAAAAGCACAAGAAGCCAGCACGGCAAATTGAATATGATGCCGGATCTTATCAATGAAAACTCTAACGATGCACTGTGATGATGGCCGTATCTACTAGTCATTTGCGCTACGTAAGAGAGTGCCAGTATAAGGTGCGGTAACCTTACGTAGACGAGTACACAAATCCGCATGAATAACAGAAATAGCGGCCCCCGTGTCCACCAACGCCTGAACTGGTACCCCTTGCACAAACACTAATAACAAGTTGGCTGGGCCCTCGGGAGGTCTTGGTGTTTGTTCGAGCGATGCAGCTTTCCCTCCAAAACTGCACCAGCTAGTTTTCTGAGTGGTAGTCAGAAGTAGGTACAGCCGGTCTCAGAGGAGATGTTGAGCGTCGCAGAGGTGAAGGGGACTGGTGGCGTCCGGGATAGCAGGGGCGAGGTGCGGCGAGTGGAGAAGTCGGAGAGAAGAAACATGTCGTAGGGCGTCACTGGTACTGGTTCGGGGATGGCTCCGAATTCCTTTCGTAAACATCGTAGCCACGGCGTTCGTCCTGTGGGTGCTTGCGGCAAAATCGTGAAATATGGCCCCGAATGCCACAATAGTAACATATTGGGCGAGGTGAGCACCAGGGGGCGTAGTGTGCTGGAGCTGTCACAGGCGCTAGTACTGGCGCTGGGACAGGCGAGTATGGTGCAAATGCTGCTACGTTGGACTGCCCAGGAACAGGATGCGCGTGCTGAACCAAGGCAGGTGGCATGGCAGCGACTTGCGCATACGTCATGTGTGGTGTTGGTGGCACCGTAGTGTGCGTTGGGAGAGCGCCAGCCTTGGATGAGAGCTCCTCTTGATGATGTCGCGCAGACCAGCAGATTGAGAGTGAGGCCGAGGGGTGGGTGCACATGACAACCCTTGCGCTTGAAGCTCCTCGCGAATCAGAGTGCGAATCAGCGCGCGCAAATAGGCATCCGAGGAAGGCTAACTGTCACTGGCGTCTGGGTCGTCTGGGTGCAATCGAATGGCTTGGGGTTCATCAAGGTGCTGACATGTCGTGATGATGTCCTCAAGGGTGGTGGGGTTTTTAACAGCCAGAGCGTTAAACGCGACATCGCCTATCCCTTTGACGATGTGGCGAACACAATCAGCTTCTGTCATCACCGAGTTCACGCGGTGGCAAACGGCTAGGACGTATTCAATGTACGAAGTGCACGTCTACCCGTGATGTTGGGCACGTCCATCGAGCTTTCGTTTCGAGACTTCAGAATGGATGTTCGGTTTCCCAAAAATCCCACGGACTTGTTGAGCGAAAGTAGGCCAATCCGGGAAGCTGCTCTCGTGGTTAAAAAACCACGTTTTTGCGACATCGGGCAGATAGAAGGCGACGGGGGAAGTTTTTGAGGCTCAACCCATTGGTTATAAACACTGGTCATGTAGTATTCTTTTAGCCATACCTCGACGTCGTCACGTGGAAGACCACAGAAGATGCGTGGGTCGAGCTGCCGGGCGTTGACGATCCACGCAGAAATGGTTTGTTGGACAGGGATGCTGGATGTTCCGGGCAGCAGTTCTTGAGCCATGCAGCAGACGAAGGAAGCAAGTGGCGACCCGAACGAAGCTCCAGAGGAACGTGACGTCGGAGATGACTGGGCGATCGAAGCAGCCTCCACCACTCTGTAAGACAGTAGCAGCGTTGAAGTCTCGACGGCGTTTATTAGGCCGAATCGCCTGATCAACCCTTCGAACGAAGACGACGTTCTTCGTGATGATGATTATATACAGATGAAGGTCAAACGTTGTCAGTATTGTGCTTACAATATATATATATATATATATATATATATATATATATATATATATATATATATATATATATATATATATATATATCTTCAGCCTGACTACGTCCCCTGCACGACAAAGGCCTCTCCCATGTTCCGCCAGTTAACCCTGTGCTTGTTGCTGCCAATTAATTTATGCCCGCAAACTTCTTAATCTCATCTGCCCACCTAACCTTCTGTTTCCCCCTAACCCGCTTGCCTTCTCTGGGAATCCAGTTAGTTACCCTTAATGACCAGCGGTTATCCTGTCTACGCGCTACATGCCCGGTCCATGTCCATTTCCTCTTCTTGATTTCAACTATGATATCGTTAACCCCCGTCTGTTCCCTTTTGCACTCTGCTCTCTTCTTGTATCTTAGGGTTACACCTACCATTTTCTTTCCATTTCTCGCTGCGTCGTCCTCAACTTAAGCTGAACCCCCTTTATAAGTCTCCAGGTTTCTGCTCCGTAGCTAAGTACCGGCAAGATACAGCTGTTATATACCTTCCTCTTGAGGGATAGTGGCAATCTACCTGTCATAATTTGAGAGTGCTTGCCTAATGTGCTCCACCTCATTGTTATTCTTCTAGCTACTACAATCTCATGGTTCGGCTTCGCGGTTATTACCTGCCCTAAGTAGTCATAGTCGTCTACAACTTGAAGTGCACTATTACCTATCTCGAAAGTGCGGCGATGGCGTAGTGGTTAGAGCATCCGCCTCGCATGCCAAAGGACCATGGTTCGAATCCCGGTGCCACGCAGTTCCCAACTGGATTAAAGAATAATTCGCGTGGTGATGGAAATGCATTAAGAGGCCTGGGGCGTAGCCTCACCGATAGCCACCGCCGGGAACGCACTCCCTCACTAAAGAAGAATTGGCCACCCTGGTGCAGTATCTGGCTACTACCCTAATTATTTATTTATATATGTGTGTGGGGGTGGGGAGGGAATAGGGGGATGGGGGCTATGGTTGCCACACTATCGCAGCAACAATCAGCGCGTGGCTCTTGCCCACCTACACCCCCGCCCCACTCCCGCAGGCGGGAACTTCTACGAGCTGCGCTATCAGCACGAAAAGCGGTGTAAAATTATGCCTGGAGTGACAGTCCACAAATAGATGCACTCTAAACATAACTGCCACCAGCAGTGACCCACGGCGTATACCCTTTATTACCAGCATGTGCTCCCCACGATAGGCACTTGTCATCAACGCCGTCACTCCGCGTAAGCCTTGTTGTGGTCATCTGCTGTGGCCGCACGCAGGGAACTTGGTTACATAGGAAGCGCATGTTTATTACAATTATATTGCTCCTAAAGATGCTGGTCTTGCTTCGTAAAAGATTCGAATATGTTGCTATCACAATCATTGATTCACCATTTTGGCGAAACTGTGACTTTTTGAAACTCCTCGCAGGCAGTGTCATGGTTAAGCCTCACACTTGCTATTTAATTTTTAGTGAAACCGAATACAAGTGACAGAGTTCGAGCGAAGATTTCACCAAATTGTATAATGTGAGTAACCGAATAGCGCCGCACTGACATGCCGTTCACTTCGGCTAATGTTTACGTGTACCACACGCAACAACTGATGTAAAAATTATGGTCTCGATGTGCGGAAGAGTTACGACACTTTTTTATTTTGTTCAGCACCGGAAGTCATGCATACACGTATGCTTGCAAAAAAAAATCTGCATACTTTATCAGCGATAATCTGCCACCGATCACATTACTCCTTGAGCTATTTTTGCCCCTGTCCCCTGCTGCCACAAAAGCAAATCACCAATGAGCGCCTGCTTTTTATCCTGTACTCCTCACAAGGAAGTCGTCTCTTCACGCATGTCACCTCTTCTTGTTTATCTTATGGTCTTTTCTAAACAAGAATATTTGTCCAGAGGGACAGTGACCCCGTGGGAAAACGTCGCGCGTGCCTCGACATGTTCACTCTTGTCTCGCGACGGCGTGCCACTGCAGAACGAGCGGAGGCGACCACGAGAGGGATGCTGCCGTGGCAAGCTTTCCGCAAATGTGCATGTACCTTGACGTTTTGTGGGATGGTGGATGGATGAATGGATTAAAAACTTTACTGGGTTCCTGAAGGATTCTACCCCCATTTTATAGGTGTAAAATCGTGGTCACACCTGACGTAGAAACAGGGAGGCCGAGCCTCAACGCCGCATCGTGAGCCTTCTGGAGAGCCTTTGGTTATCGTACGAAGACCGAACTCGTGAGCAATAAATCAAAGGCGTTTTCGAAAAATTCTTGCCTTTTTTTCTTGTACAGAGCGGCACGTCCACAGAATGTGGTTAAAATCACTGCAATTGTGGCAGTCCGGAAAAAGTTCTGAAATATCCGAGTAATGGCTATATGTTACGAGGCTTAAGTAGGATTAGAGAAAAGTAGCGTATCAAGAGTGGCAAGCGGCGCGGCATCTGCGTATGCGTAACTTAAATGTAAGAGCACTATCGCGGCGCCACCCTTTTCCGCACACAGCTCCCAAGACTCGACTTTTTTCACTTTTGCCGCAGAGAGTCAACTCTCATCTGTCACTGACCGAATCGCTTCTTCCCCCCCCCCCCCCCAAGCCACTGGCTGCCACGCGAGCAAACTCCCAATGAGCACCTACTTTTTCTCATTTTCCTCCGCACACGCTCGTTATCTCTTCACCCACGCCTTCTCTCTTCTTCTGTAAAGAAGAAGTCGCGACCCAGTGGACGTCTTTCGCCCCGATAAGTCCACTTTTGTATCGGTACTCTCGCGGTGCCGGCAATGTCGACAGCGTGCCGTTTTTGCTTACCTTTTGCCGAGTGGAGGCACTGACTGGCGAGACGCCACTGCTAGCCTTTTTTTTTCATCAGTGAATAACTCTGCCGTCAATAAACTTCGCACCGTGAATCACCCTCACGCGGTAGAAGCGCCGTCCAAACGTTTGGCATAGCGGTGAAAAGCTGGACGGGCAATAAGGTTTCAGGCACAACCATTCGTCAGGAGCGAGGAGGTTGAAGAGGCTGTGTCCAGTGGTGTGATGTCGAAATTCACGACGTTGAGTTGGCGTAAGTATTTATAGGGGCCATTGTAGCAGGGGAGAAGTCCTGGCGGCATAGTGACCAGAGGAGTACCGGAAGTTCTGTTGTCAAGTGAAAGATTTGATGCCTACTATCATAAAGATCTTTATGGTGTTGTTTGGAAAAGGTCACGGGCAAGCTGTTGAGCTGTATGCCATGGAGTCGAGCAATGACGTTGCTGATGTCGGTAGTAGACGAAGGTGCAGTCGAAGGAGAGAGAGGTTGTCAGATGGTAACGCCGGATGTTGGCCAAATAGCAAATTTATGGAATGGTGAAAAACCAGCGGTGTCATGTCGTCAAGAGTTATGCGCAAAGGTGACAAAAACGAATGTGCTGTGCCTGGTCATAGTGATCGGGTGCAATGAGCATTGAGGACATCTGAGTAAGAGTTCGGTTCAGAAGCTATTTCAATCCATTCTCTACTGACTGCATTGACAAGACTCTCTCTTGCCATGCCTTTAACTTTTTCTTTGTGTCTTCTCTTCTTGCTATCACCTTTAATTCCCTCTACCGATATCTAAAGGCGCTGCGCCAGGTCACCACAATGGGAGGCAAAAAATAGCATCCTTTTTATTTCCTCATCTTTCATTAAATTCTCCCTCCCTCTCTCCACTCTGCTGTGGATTAAAAGCACTGGTAAGCTTGTGCTCAGTGGAGCAGATATAGAGGAAATCATCCAGCACACATGACAGAAAGTATCTCTTTCAAACGGCGAGCAGCTGCCGAGGGGTGCCAAGATGAACAATGATGTAGTAGAGAAAGTAATCCCAGTCTATAACGCAACTTGTAGGCAGTGCTCGAGTGATGTTGAAGCGCGTGACGTAATTCGTGGTGACTGCAACCCATATATTGCCAAAATTGTACGCAACAAAAAAAGCCTAGCAAGTCAAGTTCAACACAAGAGAATGGCTCCATAATTATCTGGATGGAAAGTTGGTAACTGTAAAACAGAACATAGAGGCGCTTTCACAAGCAGCGATGAAGTGGATCATTGTACGATATGTGCTGGGCTAGAAAGTCGCGCACAATCCCATGTGCGAGAGGCAGCAAGGTGGCCTGCTGTCAGTACATCGTGGAGTTATTGCAGAACACTGGTGCATATATATATATAAATAGTAGCCGCCAAGATGCTCGGGGAGGACACGTTAAGATGCGGTCGCGAAAAAAAAAAAACAACGAAGATTCGGTTCATGCAAAGCATGCGGAGGAAACGTGACCGTATTGCAATTGTTTTGTTCAGTGACACATCATGAAATGACGCTGATTATATATTTATTTATTTATTTATTATAATACCCTCAGGGCCCGTAGGGCATTACAGAGGGGGTGGGTACAACATATATAACACACAAGAAAAAAAGACAAAATAAAGAAACAAGTATCAGATGCGCAAATCAGGAAGGCAACATAAGTCAACTAAAAATGTATAAGAATTCAAGCACATACAAGACAAAGATAGATAATGGAAACTGCGTATAGTTACAAGCATTGCTGAGAAATTGCAGTCTTGAATAACAAAGGGTCTGTTATTGATACAACGGAAGAGGGAAGGTGGTTCCAATCGGCGGCTGTTTTCGGTAAGAAGGCTGCTGAAAAGAATTTGGTGCGGCAAAACGGAATGGCAACCTTGGGCTGATGATCAATGCGCGATGAGTGGTATGACGGTTGTGAAATGAGGTCTCGCTTCATTGATAGATTGTGAAAAAATATCTTATGAAAAAAATGCAGTCGCGCCAGTTTCCTCCGGACAGTTAAATTTGGTAGGTCAAGGTTAGATTTCATTTCTGATATGCTAGCAGTACGGGAATAATTAGAACAAATGAACCGAACTGAGCGGTTCTGAACAGATTCTAACGCGTTTATTAAATTTGGCTGCACGGGATCCCTTATAGCGGACGCGTACTCAAGCTTTGGGCGAATTAGTGATCGGTGTAATAGAATTTTGAGGGACAGCGGAGCGCGAGAAAAGTTGCGGCGTAAGTATCCTAGCGTTCGGTTAGCGTTATTACAGATGTAGGTAACATGCGTGTGCCAAGATAGATTGTTGGTAATGTAAACGCCGAGGTACTTATATGAAGAGACATGCTGGAGGGGAACGGCGTTAATTCTGTAGGTACAGGGGGGAGAATTAGATCGCCGGGTTATTGACATGCATTTAGATTTGTTAGAGTTGAGAGTCATAAGCCATTTATTGCACTAGGTTGAGACAGTGTCAAGGTCTGACTGTAGAAATTGGTTATCATATTCATTGTTTAGACAAATGTTGCACACACAGACATGTGTTGAACAGTTGCAGATGTTTACAACACTAATTATTTGCACTTGCGCAACAATGTCAACTGGAACATGCGTATTAGCAACACCAGAAGCTGATATGAAGCGATGATTTTGGCCCTGGACACTGCTATATAAATCACCTTCAGCGCATGGCACCTAACCGCAAATGGCATTAGCCCAACGTGACGGCTGTATCAAAGAAGTATATGGTTTTAAAATTGGGTACGCAGTACTGCAACCATAATTGACGTTTCACGAAGATAAGCGTCAATTTCAACAGTAGTTTGGAGACCTGGCGTAGCTCTCTGCTGGGACCCTGAAGTTTATTATTTGCATTCGTCGGAGGGTCAGCGTTGCCAATATCAGGCTTTTTTTAACACTTACATTTATTCTATGCCTTAGTTGGGTGGACGCTACCGATGTCGGGTATTGGTAACGCTGGCGCAATAGAATCATCCATGTGTGTTCTGGTCGTTCCTGGGTAGATACTAAGTGTCAATCACATGTGGCGCGTACCAGCAGCCCACACCCGCCCGTGTGTATGTGTCACTGTCTGGCGGAAAGTGTTTGACGACGTACGCGACGGCATTGTGACATCACTCATGTTTTGACCAGCGCATCATTTTCGTCAAACTATCTTACCCTCCCTTGGTGATTTTGGTTCAAGCCTTGTTAAGGGGATGATCACGAGAGCACCCAGACGTAAGCGGCTAGATAGATAGCTAGATGAATATGCTCAAAGTCGCCGAAGTTCACTGAGAAATGCTTCGCATTTGAAAGCTAGGTAAGCCACTGACGTGCCTGCTCTAAAAGCAGGGGCTGTAGCCAATGATAAGCACTAAAAACTGAAGGAAATAATAACCACTTTTTTTTCATTACGAAATTGCGTTTTATTGGACACGATTGCCCAAAATGTTCTTTCGCGCTCATTGTGCAAAGCACGCAAGTCAGTGTTGCTTCAAGACAGTTATGGTGACTACGACAGTGTTTGGCAAATTCACGAACTTACGAAGTGTTCGTGAAGGTTGCCCGAATATTCGCGAAGGTTTACCAAAGGAAGTCAGCCAGAATGTCAACGGCGTTTAGCGTTTAATGACGCAACGCACCGGACTTGTTAACATCTTCTCCTTAATGATATGGTTGTCTGAATCGTTCACTTTAAATTTAAGCATGGTTCTTTCTTTCTCGAGTGCATCCACTTTCTTTTAGAGCCGCAAGATGAGGTCGAGTCGTTGCTGGTGGCACTTTGCTTGCGCGATTCGGTTTCTTTTTCTCCTTTCTTCGAGCTTCCTGCTCTCTCGGTCGTTCTTTGGCGACTGCCGAGGCTCAGCGTCCGGTCGAGGCACTGAGTGCAGGTTGCGGGCCTGTCTGCTGTTCCACTGGTGTGCGCTGTCCATGTGTAGGGTGACGGCACAATTGCTTGAGCTCAGATCATCGTACCTCGTTTGTGGCTGTCGTTGCTCCGGTGGCAGCTGCATGATCAGACTTGCGCTGTCTCCCCCAGTGTTGTCAACATTGGAGTCTGCGGACCACTGAAACCACGAGAATCCAAATGGAGGCACCTTCTCCGTCTTAGCTGTCACGTAGTTGACCATTCTGGAGTCCTCACACGATGAAAGCAGGGCTAATCTTGTACTCGAAGAGGCCGATTTATACATGCCGGTCGCATGTGGAATGCTGTTCAAACGAGGGCTTTCAAGTCGCTCAAAAAAAAGAAGGTCGCACACAGCACACACATATATGAGCACACGTTGAACGTTTCTATGCGTGTCAATAATTATCTTTCCTTAGTATGAATCACTCTTCAACCCAAGAATCTGTTCTAGTCATGTCCTGTTAGTCACCAACCCGCTTATTGGTCATTCGCCATAATGCGATTCTTTATCTCCATAGTTTGTCCACTCTGTGGCTGACTGCGTGAACCTGACTGGTATTTATTCATCTTAAGGAAGCTATAGCGTTATGGTATTGTGAGGTATCTCAGCAATCGCAACACACTAGGACGAAGCTCAAGAAAATAAATGTTGCTAAAGACCGTCAACTTGGACGTCACTGAGAATTCGATGGTGAGTTTGGGTGAATCATATTGCTCATGAACAATTTGCTCTTCCGGTGCAAGCGTTTGGTGATCTGTAGTTTGAAGTAAGCTTTCATAGCAGCTCGTGGTGATGTAGAAAGTTGACTCTGCTACCAAGCTTGAGGTCATTTTGTTCGGCCGTCAACTATTGTCAGAATGCGTGTTCGTCAAATGAAGTCGAGTTAATTATGTCAGCATTTCAAGACGAGGCGCTAAAAAGACGGACTTTCTCATTTGTCCTCTAGTCAAAGTATCTGTCACTAGTTACAGATAAGCGGTAACATGGCAGGTCGATTAGATAAAATCACCTTTAGGAGGCACTTGTATTTTCGAGCTATTGATGAATGGTTATTGAACTAGTAGACATAAGTGAATTTCAGGATGTAGCTGAGCTGGCAAACGGCCCTCTAGAGCACCGTGAGATAACTTTCCGGCAAACCGAGAAAGCCACCCGAGTCCAGGAACGCTAGCCTCCACTTGAACCAGCCAAAGCCATACTGCTACCCTATTCTGCGCAATAAACACTCCTTCCTATTCTTCAGCATGTAGTGAACAATAAAACAGGAAGGCAAAACCGAATATGACGAAGATAACGCCATTGTCACCCTTCACTTGGAGTGCGTGATGCGCTAATTGCTGAAATGGAACATAAATTAACGTGCCCAAGCTTACACCCGTCAAACACAAGCGTTCTAAAGTCCTTTAGACAATGGGACATGTCCCGGAAAGGCGTTCGGACGCAGTGACACACGACGTGAAGTAGCTCCTTTCCGGCAAAGATCCTTTTCGGTGAAGAAGATACCACACCTATTTTTGGCCCCGAAAAGGTGTACTCTCAAACGAGCACATGACGTCACTAGCACCGCAAAAAACATACTCTCAAGCGTTCGCATGACGTCACTAGCATTGCGTTGGCATCGGCAGTTGCCGTCCAGCGCCATGTGTCACTGGTCCAACACTTTTTTGTAAAGGGTCCCTTTTGGCGACAAAGGGGGTTTACTTCAAAGTACTTTCCATTTCCCGCGTGTCACGGGTATTACGGGGCTTAAGGAATAACTAGAGCATTTGAATGCAAAGACGCGCTGTGCACTCATTAGACGTCGTTTCGTTGCTCGCTGTGTTAATGGACATTGTACGTCAGCTACACCGATAATGCACCAGTTGAATGTCATCTTATGTGTCCGCAACGTACACCAATGAGCCAAAGCTTACGAACCGCTGCCGCGCATGCCGGAAATACTATGTGCACTGTCTTCGGCGATGAGCTCTATGCTGTCCGGAGCGTTACAATGGGTGTGCATTTGCGAGAGCATTGCTTTCGACATCTCACGGCTCGCTCTAGACGCCGCCGACGGCGGCTTTGGCAAGCACTCCCGCTGTTCTTATATATTTTCTCATGGGTTCAGGTGCATGGGCTCAAGATGAAAAAAAAAAATATTGTGGGCAAGAAACAGATAGAGGTACGATCCCATACTTCGCAATTTTTTAGCTGCCCGTTCCCCTTCTATTCAATAATAATATCGAAAGTTTTGCGTCCTGGAGCCACGATATGATTATGAGAGACGCCTTAGTGGAGGGCTTCGGAAATTTTTTCAAAATTTGTTGTTTTTAACGTACCCTGGCGCTGCACAGTAAACGGGCCTCTACAATTTTACCTCAAGAAATGCAACCACTACGGCAGGGATTGAACGCGAGATTTTCGGCTCAGCGGCCGAGCAACGTAGGCACTGTTCCACTGACATGGATTTTCCTTTCGTCTAAGCTGTACTGTTGCCGCGAAAGTTTTAAAGATTCCAGATCTCAAACACCTTTCGCTTTCCCAGGCATTTGTGATCGTACTCGGTGGAAGTGCACAGCACCTGTTTTAGCTTGTTTCAAAATAGATATGCGAAAAATCTTTTTAGCAAGTGTGTTTGGAGCTCCCGGGGTCTCTGGACCACCACGCGGTTCGACACCGCACCTACACGGCCATGCCTCTCACCACTATGACACTGTCAGCCCGAGTCAGAGCAGCAAGATGCAACACCGGGTCCTCGAGAGCAGGACGGTCCAGTACTCCCAGATTGAGATGACAGGCTGTCCCGGTGGGGGAGGGTCAGCAGGGCAGCCGAATAGGATACGGACCATTGCTTTCTTACGTCAACCTTGCCTAAGGAAGCAGAGAAAGAACTCAGTTTTTTTTGTGTATGGTTGTCTTTTTTAGTCGGCGTGCCGAACTCATTTCCGCGCTGCATGTGTAATCTATACGACTGGGGCTCGAGGAGTGGTTACAAAACTGATGACTTCAATTCAAATGTAACCAATGGTATGACTCTTATTAATGGCTGTGGTAAACTTTAACAGTTTGTTTTTACGGGCCGTATGATATTGGAAACAATTCTAGCAGCTGTGTTGGGTTTCTCCAACACCAATTTGACGCTAATGCTTCTGTCGATCATGTTTGCGGGTATTCGCTGTTGTTTTGTCAACCCAAGTGTTGTAGTGGTTATGGTGCTTGGATGCTGAACCAAACGTTGTGGGTTCGATCCTCGCCTCAGTGGCTGCATTTAGATGAAGGTGGTACTTAGAGGCCAGAGGCCCGGTGTACTGTTCGATGACGGTGCATGTTAAAGGGGCACTGCAACAATTCTTTAGCATGGTCAGAAAACACTGCCGATCGGTAGTAGAGGTAGAGGCTCCCGACAACACACGAGCCAAATATTATAGCGCAGGGCACGGCCTGTTTTTCGCAATAAACTATCGATTTTAGCTAAAATTGCTTTTTCTTCTCTCGACAAAGCACACAATGTACCCCAAAATCACACGTATCAAGCCCATCTAACAGCCATTGGCTGATTTGAACATGGCGCGCTCACTCGTTACAGACATCGCCACGGAAGGCCGCTACTTGTCCACGCGTGCGCGCGTGATCCCACTGAAAAAGGCGCGCATTCGAGGAAAAAAAGAAGAGAAAGAAAGTGCTCAAGATCATGGGCGCACGTGATGTTTCTCTGTGACCCTTCCATCCCTCCCTGCTTAGCTTTCGTCGGGACGAGAGAACAGATAATGCGATTGCAGGTGTGTGACAAATCTTTGTAACTCCGCTCGTACAACACAGATTCTTAAAATTTTTGCGGCGTTGAATTCGTGAGACAAAAAGCTCTTCCGTGCTTACTTTGAAAAGTGTTTCAGGGCCCCTTCAAAGAACACCAAACGGTCCTAATTTTGGGGACCTCCACTGCATCGTTCCTCCTTGTCATACGCTGGTTTGGGGTGTTAAACACCAGATATATTTTGTATGTTACTCGCTCTTGTTTCGGTTACGCAGCGATATGGTAACACCAGTACGTACAATAGCACGTGTGGCAGAGAAAGCCTATAAGCACACACATGTTAAATGCCAGCCATAACTTACGCTGTTACACGAGTCGTTAGCTCTTTTGGGCTATAGTCTCCCTTTGAATATCTACAAGCATTTCTTTTTTGCTGATACAGCTCAACTAAAACGCAGGATATTTTCACATAGTCTGAAAATGCTTCGCCGTTGCACTACTAACAATCAGGATTAACTTTCTAAATTATTAGCGCTATTTGTAACTTTTCGTTACCATAGCAGCATGCCTGAAAACGTCGACGTCAATTAGGAATGACAATGACATAGCCGTGCTCATCCTAATTGCAAGCTCACCATGACAACGCGTGACGTCAATTAGGAATGACAATTTACATAGCCGCGCTCATCCTAATTGCAAGCTCACCATGACAACGCGTGTCGGTGACATTATTTGAACCGTGCGAAACGTCTATTTGTCATAAAAAAGCAGTGTCTTTTCTTTCCAGTGTAAGCGGCAAGTGTGCGACTGCCGTAGACTCTCCGAGATGCAGTGTGATCAAAAGATAATTGACGTTTTTTTACACATTTTCTAAGTTCTTCAATGCTGCCGATAAAATTAGCATTGGGCAGTGTCGCAGTCACTGGGGAACCTTTTCTTATGAATTCAAATTACTGTTATGCGGCGTTATTTGTAGCTCTGTCTAGCGTGACCTTGTTTGTCCTAGAACAGGATTCACCCTAATGGATAACGCATCCCTTACTTATTGTCATGGATAAGATGGCATCGTTCATTTCGGCCATAAAGCCCCAGGAAACGAAGACAGCGGGTCTGGGAGATAAGAGAACTGCGTTCGGCCTGCTTTTTTCAAACAGTGCGAAGCGTCAGCCTTTCTCGGTGAATCAAATGCCGGAAAGCTTCAAGCGTCACTTGCTTCAGCTGTCTCCCCAAGTGCTGTCTTGCCAACGCACACACACACGTTATATATATATATATATATATATATATATATATATATATATATATATATATATATATATATATATATATATAATCATTATGTTAGATGTCTTCTAACACAGTAGCAGTAACATCCGGCGTTCCCCAAGGCTCGGTACTTGAGCCATTGCTTTTCTTGCTCTATAATAATGATATCACTACTAACATCACTTGCAACATCAGGCTATTTGCGGACGACTGTGTGATCTATAGAGAGATTAATCATTACAATGATCACATTATGCTTAATGATTCTCTAGCGGTCGTGGCTAATTGGTGCTCTAAATGGCAGATGAAAATAAACACACAAAAATCAGGGATAATGACGGTAAGCAGAAAAACAAAACCATCCAACTTACACCAATAATTACACCATTACACCATACACCATTAATAACACACTTCTTAATATAGTTGAGGGACATAAATATCTAGGAGTCACACTGACTTCTGATCTCAAATGGGACAATCACATCGCTAATATAACTTCGAAGGCGCTAGCGCAAACTATTCTTCTTAAAACGAACTTTAGCGCTCTCAACAACGCCAACGAAGCTGCTAGCTTACACATCATTCGTAAGACCAGTTTTAGAATATGTAAACATTGTCTGGTTTCCGTATTCGCTGACTAATATAACCAAACAAGAAGCAATACAAAGGAAAGCTGTAAGATTTTTTTAAAACAAATATAGACGCACAGATTCCCCAACACATCTTTTAACTCAGTCAGGTTTACAAACGCTGTCCACAAGAGCGAAACACGCTCGCTTAAAATTCCTTTTCTAGCTAAGTAAAAAATAACTACAAGATAGATTCATCCAAATACCTTTCATTTTCACAGGCTCGGCCAACTCGCAATAAACATGCGCGCACGTTGTCAGAATACGCATGTAGGAACGACACGATTAGGTACTCATTCTTCTCCGCGTGCGATAGCGGAATGGAACCACCTTGATGCCACTATCACAAACTCCCAATCACTGTGAGAATTTATTGCACAGATAGAGAAAACTGGGCGCGCATAACAGTTTATACGCATGCAGGCGCACCGTTCCAGATCTGCTGTTCGTTAGTTAAAGCAACACCTTTTTTAATGTTCCTTTCACAGTAGTATAGCTATTTTTGAAGTATTCTTTCAATGCTTGCTATTCCTGTCACAACTGTTCCATTTATATTTTCCCTCACGATACCAATGCTAAAATTACTTCCTTTCTTCAATCATGTATTTTATTCGCCTTTCGGCATGGTTTCAGCTCTGTATAATGGCTATAACTTGCTTTGTATCTTGTGATTATTGCATACATTGTGTAATAATAACATAATTAACGTTTAACTTCTGTACTGTTCAATGGTTGTATGATCCTCATGTCCTGTTATTATGCTTGCATGTTTTTACGTCTACATCCTTTTTTGTGTGTGTGAAAAATTACTGTATTGCCCAACTGCCACGCTCTCGAAGGAGAGTAGCAGTATTGTAAATAAATAAAAATAAATAAATAAATTATTCCACACAACCATGGTGCAGCTAGCCCTGTGTGATCACTGGCCGTTATTTTACTCTTCTGCCACGCTTTATCACACAGGTTAATGCAATTCTTTGTCCGGCAAACCTTTCGTATAGAGGCTTCTCGCAAATACGTTGCAAGTACTACCGTAGCTCGGTGGTACTCGACTGCCAAGAAGAGGCCTCGGTCCATACCAGACACCCGCAGTAAACGTAAGCCAGCGTGCAGACGGCATCTCGGAGTCGACAGCAGCGCCACCGCATCTTCCTGAAGAAATGATGCCTTTTCGGCGCTCTGATGCTGAAACTTTAGACACTTCCTGCTCTATTCACAGTGTTTCTGCCTAGCTTAGCGTATTTCATCACTCTAGATGAAAAAAAAAGGCCATCAAAGCATTCCCAAGTCAAGTGTACCAGTACAGGGGAGTGAGTGCTCGTACGGCCGCATCACCAATGCACAGGAAGTGAAGCCCAAACAGGGGCCATCCGCTCGTGGTGCTACGGTTGGTAGTCTGCAATATGTCATCGTTGTAAGAGTTGCTCGAGGCTCTGGCAAAGTATTTTAGGGGTAGAGTGTCCGGTTCTACCTCAAAAAAGCCAGGTTCAAGTAGGAGCTGCAGATTTAAGAAACAAAGGCAAACCAGTACACGTCTACAAGAAACACTAAAAATAAAAATGCACCATCTGCGGCTGCGATTAAAACTCAGGCCATCTTAAGAGGGAAGCGGTCATTTTACCCCTGCACCACTGTGGTGGAGCAGCACGCTACTCCTAAAGGGATGACACATTGCAGACTACCGACCGCAGCATCCCAAGCGAATTGACTCTGCTTGGGCTTCGCTTTTTTAAGATTGTTTCTTGCCTAGTGCACTCTGCTAATGTAAACACATCACTTTCTTGCACTGTCGTGAGAAAATGACCCGGGCCAATTACATGGCCTTGTCCGGCGTTGCTTTATACACGTGCGAGTGGTTGCGCCTTCAGAGATCTTGTTATGTGGTGCACGGAAGAGGAGGCATGATTTCACGGATGCACGCACTGTAATATCCCGAGAGCTAGTCTACACCAAACCGAGAGAATACCCTGCGAAAATATGAGGCTGGCTGATACTCCGTGTCTATAGCGTGAAAAAAACTTGGCAATGGGATAGCGACCAAACAATGGACACGCATTTACATACGCTGAATTAGTTCGTTGTCGAAGTCTTCGAATGAGAAGGCACACGCTGTCAAATGAGAAAGTAAACATCCTACTCAATCAAGCATGATGTTAACCTAGCTTTTAACTTCCCATTGAATTCCCGCACAGAGAACGGCATTCATGTTAAATAGCAAAATTTTTTAATCAATCATTCCTGTGTAATATTTGCAGTGGTAGAGTAGCTCATGTACCTCACGATCTGTACGCATTTCCAAATTTTCACGACAATGCGCACCGTCTAACGCGCAAGCTTGGCGGTACTCTAACCGGTGCGCTATCCGTTGATGTGACATTCCTGCTGAAGCATGCATTTGCCAATTTTTTGATCGCTTAGACTGTTTTATGTGATATCGTCGCTGCCACTGACCGATCAGCCACTGTCTTAACTGCTCAGCGGTGCACATTCGTGTTTGCGCTGCAAGAATGAGCTTTTTGTCTGCGAACGGCAGTGCTTCATCGTCGGTAGAAGTATCAGCAAGCTCAGTAACTTCAGTGATTTGCGTAGAGACGTAATTGCACTTGTATAGAGTAATGGAGTGCGTGGCTGTGGATTCTGTTGATTGATATGTAGGGTGTAACGTCCCTAAACCGCTATATGATTATGAGAGACGCCGTAGTGGAGGGCTCCGGAAATTTAGACCACCTGAGGTTCTTTGACGTGCACCCAAATCTGAGCACACGGGCCTACATTTCTGCCTCCATCGGAAATGCAGCCGCCGCAGCCGGGATTCGAACCCGCGCCCTGCAGGTCAGCAGCCGAGTACGTTAGCCACTAGACCACCGCGGCGGGGCGCTGTGGATGTTGTTGTCCACCGCTGCATGCTACTTAACCTTAGCTACAAGCTTCCGCTCATGCTTGAATTACAACACAGGAGTGTATGTGGTATATGTATGTTACGCATTGTTACAGCATCGCCATTTGCGCAATTTTGCTGAAAACGGCAAATAAAATGGGCGACCAGACGCTGTGAAGGGTTCGAGGTTGATGGTAGGTACAGCGGGTTTCTATACGGTAGCTGGTTCCCCGCCATCGTCCGCATAGCAGATCTTTGCCAGTGAGGAGACGCGTTCTTAAGAAGGTAATGAAGGATTATTTACATGGTTGTTGAAAGATGGAACGGTACAGAGATTCAGCACTATGTACAACAGATATTCAGACCACGATTCCGCCAATAATTACAAAGTGCTTCGGCGTTTATTGCCCGTTGGTTCTTTACACGGCAGTCCGGAGAATGCGGTGACCACAGTAGCCACGAATCAGGTGACGTGATATATCAGTGGTCCACCCACCAGAAAAGATGCAGAAATTTGACCACTCGTGAGAAGAAGAACGTGGGTGAGCATGTCCAATGGTCGTCACGAGTGCACCACACAAAGACACACCCGGCGCACGCCTTGAAGTCACCGCAGGGCGTTAAGGTAGAGTCCGGAGAGGGAAAATTGAGCTCCTCCGGGGAGATGGTCGCTGACATGAACGTCAGCAGCGGTCCATGGCTGCTTTCAGCTGCAGGCTTGCAGAACTCTCTCGAACATGGCAGTCCAAACGCTTGATCCCTGAGAACGGCTTCCTCGACGCCTTCCCACGTTTCCGGACTGTCGGAGCTTTAGTGGGAATTTCACCTTGGCGACGACAGCCGAGCCGAAAGGTTGACTCAAGGAGAGCTGCCACAGTTGGCGCCGTCCCCCGCTGTTCGAACCCGTTCAACAAAAGGGTTGTCTTGTGAAGCTTTCGTTGAGACCCGACCACTACCTGGAACCTCTACAGGACAGCGTCTAGCCGACTGGGCGCTTATAATCTTGAACGCAACCTAGCAGACCAGCCAAGACGAACTGCCGGGCCAAACGTAACACTGCTCTAATTAGGTGTGACTCCATCTGTACCTTTTTTCGGTATCAGAGATGCAGCGCAGGAACGTTGTTCTCGTTGGTTGTCTTTCCGCCAACGAAGTGGCATGGACGGTGGCATGACGATGGCGAAACGCGCAGAGGTTCTTCCTAATAACTGAAGACACCCACTGCTTACGCAATTCAGGTGACGATGGAAAGCAATACAGTGCGAACTTATCTCACCGGCCCTCATCTCGTTGCGTACATATGCTGCGCACACGATTTCACCCAAATAGTTTCTCTTGCGCTGATTACTCGCGCACCGGTACGCAACACGGTACTGGCCAGACGGTCTGTTCTTCTAATACGCACAATTCCCCGCCACGACAGTCACGTTTCATCGGAGAGAGGCGCCTATTGCGCATGCTCCATTCAGGCGTACCATGTGTGAAAGTAAGGCCGGCGCAGCCCAAGGCACGATGGCAACAGAGCAAACGCATGACCTCTGCAGCTAACTGGTTCGAGAGTGCTCGTGCGAAAAGGTGCATAGGTACACTTGAAAGAACCTGTAGCGCCCTCCTTTGGCGGCGAGCAAACCGGCTAGAGCATGATCGCAACTCGCAAGAGGGGAAATAAGCACGGCGCTTGACTGTAGTACGTTCAGACACGGCGCGCGTTTCTTGCTGGTGTCGACTCTCGATCAGCCATCTCTTCCTTCACAACCGAACCACAATGGTCAAATTATTTTGGAGCTCCTCACCGAGGCGTGTTCAATGATCATGTCATGTGGTGGCACGTAAAATCCTGTAGGAATTAGTAATGTCACACCCGACAACAGGTCAGGCAGTGCTAAACTTGCCACAGGCATGAGAAACTAAGGAACTCACCACGAGAAACTGAGGTTAACAACAACCTTCCTTTATTCAATGCAAGATTGAGTTTTATGGGATGGCTTTGCCAGAAACCTGATCCTTTCTCTCTCGTGGCTCAACGCTTGCAAGTTGGTCGTGGCTGAACACGTTTATGGTGATCGTTACGGTGTTGGCGATATAAGAAACAAAGCGCATCAGCGTGCACGTCCGCGATGTCACTTCAAAGAAACTTCAGTAGGCATGCCTTTGGAGGCTGTCAAAGCATCATTGCTGACACCCTAGCATAATTTCCGACACCCACCGAGCTTTATCACAAAGCCGGTGCCACTCATAGGGCCGATGGCTCACTGAATTTTCAAAGCACGATTTTGAAACATTATCAAGCGGGAGGCTCACCCGGTCGAAGCGCTGACTGCAGGTTGCGGGCATGTTCGCTGTTTCATTGGTGTGCGCTGTCGATGTCGAGGATCACGGCGCACTCGCATGAGCTCAGCACATCGCATCTGAGCAGCAACTGCTGTTCGTTTGGTGAAAGATACGTGGTCAGACGTGCGCTGGCTCCCCAGTATTGAGCCTATAGATGGACTACAGCGCTGACAAGGATCCGAGTGGGGACACCCTCTGCGTAGGAGCATTCACGTAGTCAACCGTTAGGGAGTGCTTAGACGAGGAAGCCTGAATGAAAATGTCGCTCCAAGGAGCCAATTCATGCATGGCCATGCTGTGATGAGGCATGCTGCTGAAACGCGGTGTTTTATATCACTTAGAAAAGATCAGAGCGCCCAGAACACAAAGTAAAAAAACATAGATATAGCGCTGATCTGTGTGTAATACTTTATCTTTGATAAATATGAATCAAATCGCCCAAGCATCCGCTTTAATCATATCCGGTTAGCCCCCGCCACACTGATACGGCCTGATCAAAAGGTGATTGCTTATCTCCCTACTTTGTCCACGCGGAGCCTGACCGTGTGGACTTGACCTCCATTCATCTTAGGGAAACCTATAGTTTTGTGATTTCGTTAATGATCTCAGCAGACTATCAGGAATTTCAAGGTTGAAGGAACCGAGAACTGGCCCCAAGGTGTGATTAGAGCGCAGCAGAAATTAAAATACCATGACCTATAGCCACAAATTCCAGCATTAATCTTGCATTGTGAGCAAGATATATATGTTTAAATCGTTTCTAAAAGTAACCAAAACCGTCAAGTGGCACAGCGTAGCCGAATAGAATTGAAGTTGAACTGTGAAATATACAGTCGACCACTTCGCTGTGTACGTAATCGCATAGCTTGATGCTTTCGTGTGCGGCAAGTACTCAAAATTTGAGTATGAATATCATTACCTAGCCCCACTCAATACTGTGCTGTTTACGACGTAAACTGAGTTGCACGGTGTAATACGCGTGGAATGCACACATGTTCAGTAACCTACCAAGCTCGAACACTGACTACGACTTTCGCGCTCACCGTTTGCAGCATGTGAGTGAAAGACTTCGTATTCGCTGCCGATAGAAAAATTTTGATTACAAATGTTTCGTGGCGTTTTCCGCTTTGCCGTTCCGGGATTGGACTCAGTGACCAATAAGCTTCCTTTCCCGCTAAAGAAAATGGCACCATAAAACTGGTCATCGCTGCCTTTAAAGGGCCACTCACCACCACGCGTTTGAAGACAAAAGGTAATTTTCTGCTCTCATTTATACACACGATGCATCCTCCTCGCCTCTTAGTTCTTGAATGCACGTGAACAATATCCGCACTCCGCACTATATAAGCGCTCGAGCCTATGAGGATTGCGCGCTTCTCGGCTGTACGCTGTTATCGCCGCTTGCGCAGTTGTGAACACACAAAGTGAAGTTTGATGTGTTATTGCGGACGATATTCATGCGAGACAAAGAAGAACGGACAGGCCGCTGCATGGCAAAGCAGGGCAGCAGACAAATTACATGAGATATTTTGCGTATATCAACGAATCAAGAGCATGTACGCTGTAGACGTCAAGGGAACTACCGTCTGCGTCACAGTAGTGTGCCAAGAAGGGCGAAAAATATCAGGAAAGAATATTGATCTTTTGGTATTTTGAGAGCCTGGTGAGTGGCCCTTTAAGACAGAGATTGCTAACTATATTACTAGCCTCAACATCGACATCACTGAGACTTCAGCGGTGAGTCTGGACGAAACATATTATCCATTAATAATTTGCTCTTCTAGTGGAAGCATCTGGTGAGCTGCAGTTACAAGTAAACTCGCGTATCATGCAGCTCGTGGCCACGCACAAAGTTGAGTCTACCACCAGCTTCAGGCCACGTTGTTTAGCAGTCGACTACTGTCACAATGTCTTTTTTCAAAATGAAGTCGATCTAATTTCATCAGCATTCCGAGAAGAGATGCTACACCTAAGGACTTCCCCGTTTGTTCTCTAATAAAGGAATCTGTCCGCTCATACAGATAAGTGGTTGCGTGGCAGGTTGATTAAGTACAGCCCCTTTTGGAGGCACTTGCAATTTTTCAGCTATTGATGAACAGTTATCGAACTTTGTCCTTTTTTCTTTATTTCAACATAGACTTGTTACTAAAGCATATACATTGAATTTTTTGAACTAATAGGTTGATTTCAGCATGTTGCCAAAGCTCGGAGTTAACGGTTTGGCAGAGAATGCTGCCGGAATACAGAAAACCCAACTACGACCTGTGCCAACCAAAACCAAACTGCTAGCCGATTCTGCAGAATAAAATGTACTTCTTGTTCTTCAGCACGTAGCAAACAAGAAACGCAAGTAAGAAGCCAAACACAACAAAGATAACGCATGTCTTGTTTGTATTTCACTACTTGCCATTGGTGCGCTAGTTGCTGAACTGAAATACAAGCTAAAATGCCCAAGTTTACGTTGACCTAAGAAAGGTGATGAACACATCAATTGGACAGACCCGCAGTGCACTTATTAGAAGTTTCAGTGCTCGTAGCGGTACAGGACGGTGCTTGTGCGCTACGCTGCAAATACGCGAACTATTACCTTGTGTGTTTTCAAAGTACACAGACGAGCTAAAGTATCCGAACCACGGGAGCGCGTGCCGGAATTACCACAGAGCTGTCTGCTGTCCAGGACAGGCACGTAGCGAGGATTTCTTCTGGGAGGGGGGCGGGGCAAGGCCTAATTGTTTGACAGAAAGTGTATCCATAAAAATTTGAAAGAAAGTTGCCCCCGGGAATATAGAAGACGCCTATTATTACAAGAAAACGCCGCTATCAATATTCAACGCCGCTATCAAATGCCGCTGCCGTCCGCACTGAAATGTCAAGCATTCTGACTGGCGTAGCATTTCCTCCAAGTCCGCAGAGGGGAGGTTGCGTCCACAGTCGGATAGTGTCCCGAGCATGACGTCGGTGTAGCGCCGTTCGTTCCGCACCGGTATCCACTAGAGCAGATAGGTCACCTATTCCCTCAACATGAATGATTATCCGAGAAATTTGACAAGCTTGGTAGTGAATTTGGGTCTGGAACTGGTTGACTACACTCTTTGGCGTTGTGGCCAATGCGACCGCACTAGAAGCATCCGTGTCGTGTGGAGGCGTGAGTCGAACGGACAGTCCGTAAAGTGTCCAAGCTAAACCGATGACGAGAGTTCTGCTGAAGTTCAGCTGTCCTTTGAGCGAAAACCTGGGGTGACGCTTCAGGTGACTGGCCAGATAAGATGGCAGCGTGGGTAGGGTCAGCCACGCCATCAACGACATACTGGCGGGCAGCCGGAGAGATCCATGTAATGCCACATTTGTCGAGAAGCCCGAGCTTATCGTAGACGTATTTACGGGCGTCTTCTGATAGAGCCTGCCGACGCGATCGCATGCGCATGAAATGGTCGTCGTATGCGGATGAAAGTGGTGGGAAGGCCGTCACTCCAGGATTTGTACTTGCAGCTATTCTATTGATGCCACGCTTCGGCAGATTCGCGCAATCGGCTTGCGGCTAGCGGTATAGCGTCACGTCGTCAGTCAATGCATGTCGACAGGCCAACGAGTGCATTTCATCCAGCCAGACTGTTGGGTCTTGATCAATGCCAGTAAACTCAGGAATTTCAGCCATGGACGGAGGAGGCAACGTGGTGCGTGCACAGGCTGCTGACAAGGTGTTGGAGGCGTCTGCAAAACGCTGGCTCGAAGTAGCGATGGCCTGCAGAGCCGTGAGAAGTTCGCTGGCGACCACAGGCGAGAAATTACGCCTGTCTTCTGGCGACGGTACTGACGTTGCTCCAGGGCTCGTGCCTGAGGCGAAGTCGAAGGGAGCGTGTACGGCGTGCCTGGAGAAGGAGGCGGTTTGCGAAGCCAAGTCAGTGGAGTCACCTTGTGGTTTGGCAAAGACGCCTGCAGGCAGCGCGCTGGCTCGGTACCCGCGGTGGCCATGTCGGATGCCATGGCCACGGGAGCAGTATAGCTGCGGGCCGCTGGAGAGTGCGTCCGCTCCGTAGGACGGTTTCTTCACGCAGGTCGTCGCGCACATGTTTGTTGAATGGCTGCACCATTGTAACGAGCGAGACAGACACAAAACCCGTTCGTCGGTTGGTTGGTTGGTTGGTTGGTTGGTCCCAAGAAGAATGGCTCAACCCACTACGGGGGATCGGCCATGAATCGCGCGGCAGTGGGATACAAAATAAACAAAATACTGTAAAATATATAAAATAGACGAAAGACGAAAATAAGTAATGAGTACTTACTTATGAGCTTAGCATGGTAGCCGGTTCGATTCTATTATATAGTTATATATGGCTTCATATATGTCCCAGTTGCAGTTATCTAGTTCACAAGCCCCTAGGGAGAGTAGTACCGTTTCAGAAAACTCAAGCTCGTGTTTTTGGAAAGCTGGTATTAGAAATTTTTTTCTTAAATTTTGACACCTGCGGCATTCTGTGAAAAAGCGCTCTATAGTTTCTGTTTGTGTACAATAGTGAGAATGAGGGGAAGGAACAAAACCAGGTCTGTATAAATAAAAGTTTAAAGGCGGAATCCTGCATCGCAATTTAGTGAATGTCACTTCGAATTGTCTTGTTGCACACCAAGCGCTGTACCACTGAAACCTAAGGTGCTGAAAATCTGCACCACTTAGAACAGAAGAGTTTGTGTGTTCCTGGCGTATACAGAAATTCCGAAATTGCGTGATTGTATATAAGCAGCAGGGTCCTAGAATATTCAGGATGGGGCCCTGAATTGATTCTGCCGCCAGTGTGTCCGCCGCTTCATTTAGTATTAGTCCAGTGTGACCTGGCACCCAACCAATCGGAATAACACGAACGTGACTGGTATATACGTATGGAATTCTAATAAACAAGGCGATGTTTTTGTTGCTGTCAGAGCAGTGCAAACTGACAAAGAATCAGTAAATATAACAGCCCAAGAGACATATGTTGATAGCTTGCGTATGGACAGAACCATTTTCTATAATTCTGCCCGGAATATTGGCGTAAATCGAGCAGTCGCAGGGAATAAGACCAATGTAATGCTGTTGAGTAATGCCCCCTCCTGTTTTCTCGGCATTAATAGAAGCATCTGTGGCTATAACTGAATTTATCTGTAGGCCATTGAGATGGTCTCCGAGCAACCCATTCAAATATTTTATCGGCCATAGTTTAGCATTTTTTAGGAAATGTATTGTCAAACTCTATTCTGACCGTAGGATTCCGTACCTGTGAGAAACTCCTATCATGGATTTTTACCCCTAATGGGTGTAAGAGTTCTTGCATATAAACTATTTGAGGTCGACGTAGGCGAGACCACTCACAATCAAAAAATATGAAAAGCTCTCTTATAAATAAATATTTGGAGCGTCTCTTTGGGGAGGCATAGATGTTCATAAATGTTTGAACAGTCAGTATGCGAAATCCTGGTTCGTAGAGAGGGCAGATGTGCTTCATGATAAAGAACATCAGTAGCGACAAACTTAGGGAGGCCTAAACATAAGCGCGATGCCTCACGCTCTATAGAAAAAAGCTGACGTAATTTATAAGTGGGTCCCCCACAGAAACACACACATCCAAACTGTAATATTGGGTGGACATACATGCAATATGTCATCAACAAAGCTCTTCTACGCTTTACAATTCGACCATTGTTGATGCGCTTGAGGAACCCAAGGGCACGTAGTTCCTTAGAAGCAATATACTCAATATGTGAACTCCAATTAGGATTTGAAGTGTATATTACACCCAAATGTTTTAATGAGTCTACCTGTGGAATGGAGTCCTGTCCCTACATGCAATCCTATTCTGACAGGAGAACTCAATTGAAACGTGAGAGAGCACTTTCTTAACATTAAAGGACATTCATGGCAAGCTGTTTCTATTCTGCCTCTTCTTCCTTGCTGTCTAGCCCATGGCCCACAGCTGTCGCGCCGCTCTTCGTTACACTATATAATATATATATATATATATATATATATATATATATATATATATATATATATATATATACTCTGCTACGGTATGAGTCAGGCTGTAGTATGTGCCGGGGAGGTAGAAGAGGAAGACGACGTTGTCTGGTGCGGCCTGAGGACTCCATCTTTACCGCGACTGCCGAACTTCATCTTCACCTTGTAAATAAATCAACCTATCCTTTAATTCAACCGTAACAGTTTTGTGGTGAGGTGCTGGGTAATCAACCAAGCAACACGACGCTTCAAGCGCCTGATGTACGACGAAGCCGCCGCCTTGCTGGACTGCCCCCGTTAACACTAGCAGCTGAGATGTCTCACGGCGATGAAGGAAACCGGATCCCCGCAGCTGCAGACCTTCTACCAGTCCCAGCAGACCACTAGTACCAGGTTCGCGTGCGGCGGGTCCCTGGTTGCGTCAGGATATGACAGTGCCTCGCACATTCGGTGGACGAATCTGGTGAGGATGTGGATGCCTGGCTCACACACTACAAACAGGTGAGTGAATACTACCAGTGGGACGCGGCGACTCAGCTGACTAATGTAGTAATTTTCTTAACGGACACAGCACTCGTGTGGTACGAGAACCACGAAGATGCCCTCACGTCATGGGGTCGCTTCGTTTCCGAAATAAGAGCGTGCTTCGGAGACTCTGTAGCTAAGAAAAAGCAGGCGGAACAAACGTTACTGCAGAGAGCTCAGATCCCAGGATAGATGTGCACGACCAATGTCGAGGCAATCTTGAAACTCTGCAAGATTGTCAACCCTTCTATGTCAGAGGAAGACAAAGTTAGCCACCTGCTGAAGGGCATTGCCGAGGACGTGTATCAGTTCCTCATCAGCAAAGACAGCTTTGCTACGGTAACCGACGTCATAAGGCACTGTCGCACAATCGAGACCCTGAAGATGCGATGTATCACCCCCAAGTTCGGTCGCCTACTGAATGTAACCACCGTGGCAAGTGTTGACAAATGCACGCCACTTGATCTCGCGTCGACAATACGCCAGATCGTTCGAGAAGAGCTCACTCGACACGCTCGCCCGACGCCGTACGAAGCTATCCCCCGCACCGCCTCCTTCTCGCCCTTCCGTGTCAATTGCCGCAGCAGGCAACGATGACTGCAACTACAGGCCACCCTCACCACCTAGGTCACAGCGCAATAACTACCCGCAGCCGAGGTACGAAGACCGCTTCAGTTACCCCATCAGCAAGCCAACACCTATTATGACCCTGAACGAAGATGTACCCGTACCATCACCCCGTAAGCGCAATGCCTTCCAGGAGTACAATGCATACCGCCAAGCCTCTGTGTGCTACCGTTGCGATATCGCCGGGCATACAGCTCGGTTCTGTCTTCGACAGAGAGAGCCGAACATCCCGATATCGTTCCCCATTAAAGTTTCCGCGAGCGGGCACTGGTCACAACAACAGTCATTGGCCCAGCCTATTCCAGGAGTACCTCACGGCGGGGAAATCACCATGGCTGTTCTCGCGCTTCTGACCGTAGTTTGACGCCTCCATCTGGCCGACTTCATCGTTCCCTTTTGCTGGGACGACGCCTGTAATCACCGCCGCCGCCGGAAAACTAGCCAGCGCGACCGATCGAGGCGAGGTCGCACAACAAGATTTGCCTCAGATGCCTCCGCCAGTTATAATGTCCAAGAACAAGATACGTGTGGAAATAGATGGCTTTTGTACGAGTGCTTTGGTGGACACTAGTGCTGCGATATCAGTTAGGAGTCTTTCTTTCAAAAGTCACATTGGCCGCAAAGTCATGTTTTCTTGGGGCGAATCAACAAGGTTTCGGGGTGTTGGTGAGGAAGTACTTCATCCTGTCGGAGTTTGTGCCGTCGATGTCTTATTGGCAGGAAAGGTGTTCCCAACAGAGTTTCATGTGCTGCAACCCACGATGTGATTCTCGGTCTTGACTTTCTCCAAGGATGTGGCGCTTTCGTCGACTGTAGAAGCGGTGACCTTTCCGTCAGCGGTGACATTCTTCCTGCCCTCGTCGATGAGGCGCCGGAGGCTGCGAAGGACGCTCTGATTGTTTCCGATGAGCTGACAGTGTCGCCATGGTCAATGAGGTCAGTTGCGGTGTTCGCCCCAGGATCTGCCACATCTTTTGACGCCATCGTTGAACCTGCCATCATTCAATGTGCTAAGAAAGGCATACTCGTCCCTCGTTTTTTGGTATCTGTTGATGAAGGAGCAACCTTTCTGTGGGCACTGAACAGTTCGTCAATGCCGGTTGGGCTCCCTCAAGGAATGAAGCTTGGCGTCTTCGATGATTCCACTGAAGGTTCTGTAGTGGTCGTTAACAACGATGAAAGCGAGAAAGGTACAGTCTCTGGCAAGCGCAGCTGCTCTTACGAGTCGCAGATTCTAAGCATGATTAGCGCCACTTCGCGGTCACACGAGCAGCAGACTTTACGCCATCTGTTGAGGCGACATGCTTCTGTGTGGGACTTTTGCCAAGAGGAGAAGCCACTACCTTTACCATGTTCTCGCGCTCACCATAGGATTGACACCAGCACTGCCCATCCGATCCGACAAAAGTCTTACCAAGTGTCGTCATGAGAACGAAAAGTAATTGCCGACCAGGTTCAGGAAATGCTGAAGAAGGGTGTTATTGAATAGTCGTGTAGCCCGTGGGCAGCACCGGTCATCTTGGTTAAGAATAAAGATGGCGCCTGGCGGTTCTGCGTTGATTACAGAAGACTCAACGCTGTGACCAAAAAGATGTATATCCGCGGCCTAGGATTGACGATGTTATTGACTGCTTACACTCGGCGCCGTACTTTCCTTCAATAGACGTACAATCAGGATATTGGCAGATACCTACGCACCCGTTCAGACAAGAAGAAGACGGCATTTGTGACGCCTGATGGACTGTACCAATTCAATGTGATGCCGTTTGGGCTTTGCAACGCCCTCACTACTTTTGAAAGGTTTATGGACTCTGTCCTTCGTGGTCTTAAATGGGAGGTGTGCTTATGCTACCTGGATGACGTCGTCGTTTTTGGGAGTACCTTCCGAAGAGCACAACGTTCGTTTAAGCCTTGTTTTAGGCTGTGTCAGAAAGGCTGGCTTGATTTTGAACTCTAAGAAGTGTCGGTTTGGTGAACGACAAGCTTTAGTCCTCGGTCACCTAGTTGACAAAGATGGTGTCAGGTCGGATCCCCGCAAAATCGAAGCAGTCGGCACGTTCAAACCACCCCAGACACTGAAGGAACTTCACAGCTTCTTGGGCCTGTTTCTACTTTCGCCGCTTTGTGCCCCGATTCGCGGGCGTAGTGTACAGACGTACTGACGTAGTGACGTACTGACGAGCTTGTTGCGAAAAGACAGCCCATTCTAATAGACACCTGATTGTGATGGCACACTTTCTGAACTGAAATTTCTACTAACATCTGAGCCTATTCTTCGTCATTTTGATCCTTCTGCTCCTACAGAAGCGCATAGTGACGCAAGTGGAATTGGCATCGGAAGTATGCTTGTTCAGCGCCATGCTAATGCAGAGCTTGTTGTTGCTTATACGTGTCGATCCCTAAGCAAGGCTGAAATGAATTATACGGTGACAGAGCAAGAATGTTTACCGGCTGTATTCGCCATTCAGAAGTTTTGATGTTACCTCTACGGTCGTCCATTCACGATTGTGACAGACCATCATTCATTATGTTGGCTTGTTACCCTCCGTGACCCTTCTGGCCGCCTTGCTGGATGGGCTTTACGCCTTCAAGAATTTGACTTCAGCATTTCGTACAGAAGTGGACGACGTAACTCGGATGCTGATTGCCTTTCTCACCTACCTATGACTATGACGGAGGACAGTGTAGATACCCTCGACATCTGTTCTGCTGCGGTCTCTCACACGTTTTCTGACGCCAATATCTTCAAACGAGAACAATTGACTGGTTTATCTTTAGACCCTTTGTGTCATAATATGTGCTGCGCGGGCGCGAAACAGAAACTAAAAAAACGACAATAGTGTGCCGTGCGGTGGCGAAGAGGATGTGATGTGTGCGTGTATGTGCCGGGCGGTGCCTACGAGGAAGACGACAGCTCGTGAGGCGCGGCCTCGAGCGTGGGTGACTGGTGCCTTCGGCAGTGCGCGAGGTACGTCGTTCGAGGCAGTACTACCTCGTTGGGCGTCTGGCCCATAGGTACGACCCAGGCCACGTCGCGACACTCGTACTAGCCGAGTGGACAGCTCAGCCTCCGCTAGACGACCGGTCTAGGAGAGCTGGCGCCTGGTTCCTGAACCTGTCCTTGTCCCGCTGGTCGTGGAGAGCTGCCGCCGGGTGCCTGAACCTGCCCTTGCGCCGCTGTTCCAGGAGGGCTGGCGTGGGTTTCCGAGGCGGACTACAGGTGCTCAAGGGCACAACTCCCCGCCGCCGGAACACGTGAGTCGTCGGCTCCAGTTCGTCGACAGTGGCGCTGAGCCACTGGAGTTCGACGCGGCGACCCTGCGTCTCCCGACTTCGTCACTGCAGGTGACGACGCCGCCCAACGTCGACTTCGCCACTGAATGTTGCCGACGGGGCATCAACGACGGCCCAGGCTACTACCCCGACGACCTGAACTGTAGGCCGAACGTTCTACTTATTCATTTAGTTTAGCCGCGTGGTTTTGTGTTAGGAACTTCGTAATGTGTGGGTTGTCCATGTGTGAAGGGTACAATAGAAGTTGGACGTGTGTTTGTGCACTGGCGTGCTGTCTGATTCTTTCTGGAGCGGTCCTGCCCCTATAACATCACAAACTGGCGAGCCTGCCAGGATCCGCTCGTTAAACCAGTGAAAGAAGACAGTTTCGCTCGAGGCAGACACACGTTCAAACTGCACCATGGACTTGGAAAAACTCGCCGCTATAGGGCTCCAACTAGGGTTCTCGGGTGCAGAGCTAAACAAGTGGATTGAGGCCCAACAGGCTAAGTTAAGGGATGAGAGAGCTGCAGAGCGAGAGGCAGCCAAAGAAGCTGACGAGAGGCAGCGTGAAATTCTGCAGCTTAAGCTAAAGCTTCAGGAAGGAGCTCAGAATATGCCTGTAGCAGCTAATGACGCTTTGACTGCGCCCAGCACCTCCTCACCCCTCAATCCGCAGAAGTTACTGCCTGTATTTGACGAGAAACGCGATGATCTGCACGCGTATCTGCAGCGATTCGAGCGCGTAGCCACAGGACAGGATTGGCCGCAAGAAAAATGGGGTCTCGCTGTTAGCCTGTGCCTAACGGGTGACGCGTTAACCGTGATAGGCCGAATGACTGCCGCTGATTCGCTGGACTACCAAAAAGTAAAGAAAGCTCTACTGCAGAGATTTCAGTTTACGTCTCAAGGCTACCAAGATAAGTTTCGGAAAGCACGAGCAGCAGATGGTGAAACTGGACGACAGTTAGCAGCAAGAATTACCAGTTATTTCGACCATTGGATAGACATGGCAAACGTATCCCAAACCTATGAAGGTCTAAGGGATCACGTAATCTCTGAGCAATTCTTGCGTTGTTGCCATCCAAAGCTGGTTGTTTTCTTAAAAGAGCGAGAGTGCAAGTCACTAGATGAACTCGCTAATTTGACGGATCGCTTCCTTGAGGCGCAGAATTTGACTAATATAGGAAAAGGTCCTGACCCCGCGAAAGAATCCAGTGGAAAACCTACCGAAGCATCGCGGAAACCGCAACTCAAGTGTATCCTGTGTCATCGTTTCGGACATTTGGCTCCTGACTGCCGCAATCCACCTAAGCAGATGCTGAAATGCAAGTTGTGCGGTAAAACGGGACATGTCACAGAAACTTGCCGAAACCAGCATGGGAACAACAAACCGAGTTCTTCGTGCGCATTTAGCGAACCTGACTCTGCCCGGGCTGGTGCTAGAAAAACAGCCAAGCGTCCAGGAAGGAAGATTCCTTGCTCAGGTCACCACGACGACAAGAACGTGCAGGGTACAATACGTTTCCTGGCCGACGGGATGCCAGTGGTCGAAGGTCTGCTGCTAGGAAGAGAGGTTCGAGTCTTACGCGATACGGGATGCAACACGGCAATCGTCCGACGGGAGCTCGTTCCTGATGTGTGCCTGACAGGCAAGAAAATCAGTGTCGTTCTCCTAGACAGGTCAACTAGCCATCTCCCGGAAGCTATTGTACAAGTCAACACGCCGTACTTCACAGGGATGCTGAAAGTGGCTTGTATGGATCAACCCCTCTATGACCTTGTGCTGGGAAATCTTCCAGGCGTCAGAGGACCATACGATCCAGATTCTGACTGGAAGCAGGCGACTCATACCCAGGTGGATGAGTTACCTGCGCAAGCACACCCGACCAAGTCACCTGTCACCTCAAGATCTGCTTCTTCAAGCGTGGCAAAAACCAAAGCCAATCAACAAGGTCAAGAAAATATCAGGCCTTTGTACGTGTCAACAACGCTCTTACCTGACGTTACCAGAGCCCAACTCGCCGAGGAACAGCGAAATGACCCGACACTCAAAGCTGTCTTTGCTAAAGTGAATAAAGAGTTCAAATCGGGAAAGGGCCACTGTTACGATTTCATCGAAGATAAAGGATTGCTTTATCGACGCTACCGCCTTGCCACTGGCCGGACGTTTAAACAGCTGGTCACTCCGAAAGCGTTCCGGGTAGGCATACTGGACATTGCTCATGGCAGTATCATGGCGGGACACCAAGGCATCAAAAGAACTACTGATCGTGTCCTAGAAGAATTTTATTGGCCTGACCTGAACGGAGACGTAAAGCGCTTTGTCAAGTCTTGCGACAAGTGCCAGAGAACTACCCCTAAAGGAAAAGTTGGAGTCGCACCACTAGGCAACATGCCTCTTATCCGGACACCTTTTGAAAGGGTCGCGGTTGATTTAATCGGCCCATTTTCACCAAGATCGGACCATGGGAACCGATATGTTCTGACACTTATCGATTTTGCGACTCGCTACCCTGACGCTGTAGCATTGCCCGCAATCGATGCAGTTCACATTGCGGAAGCACTCATCGAGATTTTTTCCCGCATCGGCTTGCCAAAGGAAATGGTCACCGACCAAGGGGCAAGTTTTACCTCAGAATTAATGAACGAGGTTAGCAGGCTTCTCTCCGTGAAGATGCTAAAGACAACCCCATATCATGCGATGGCGAACGGTCTCGTAGAGAAATTTAATGGCACCCTGAAGACAATGCTAAAGAGAATGTGCCAAGAGAGACCTCGATCTTGGGACAGGTACCTAGCTCCGCTACTCTTTGCATATAAGGAAGTTCCACAGACAAGCCTCGGGTTCTCTCCGTTTCAGCTCATTTACGGCCGCCACGTCCGAGGACCGCTAACCGTGCTGAGAGAACTGTGGACAAATGAGGGGCTAGACGCAGAAACGCGGACGACTTACACCTACGTCTTTGATTTGCGCAATCGCCTAGAGGAGACTTGCAAGATAGCCCATGAACAGCTGGAGAAGGCTGGTGTGAAGCAGAAAACCTATTATGACAGGAAAAGTCGCCCTAGAACATTATGCCCAGGCAACAAGGTTTTAATTCTGCTCCCGACTGACTCCAACAAGCTGTTAATGCAGTGGAAAGGGCCGTTCCAAGTCATCAAACGGAAAAATGATGTCGACTACGTCATCGATGTGTTTGGGAAAAACAAGATTTTTCATATCAACATGCTCAAAAAATACGAAGTGCGCGAGGTACGTCGTTCGAGGCAGGACTACCTCGTTGGGCGTCTGGCCCATAGGTACGACCCAGGCCACGTCGCGACACTCGTACTAGCCGAGTGGACAGCTCAGCCTCCGCTAGACGACCGGTCTAGGAGAGCTGGCGCCTGGTTCCTGAACCTGTCCTTGTCCCGCTGGTCGTGGAGAGCTGGCGCCGGGTGCCTGAACCTGCCCTTGCGCCGCTGTTCCAGGAGGGCTGGCGTGGGTTTCCGAGGCGGACTACAGGTGCTCAAGGGCACAACTCCCCGCCGCCGGAACACGTGAGTCGTCGGCTCCAGTTCGTCGACAGTGGCGCTGAGCCACTGGAGTTCGACGCGGCGACCCTGCGTCTCCCGACTTCGTCACTGCAGGTGACGACGCCGCCCATCGTCGACTTCGCCACTGAATGTTGCCGACGGGGCATCAACGACGGCCCAGGCTACTACCCCGACTACCTGAACTGTAGGCCGAACGTTCTACTTATTCATTTAGTTTAGCCGCGTGTTTTTGTGTTAGGAACTTCGTAATGTGTGGGTTGTCCATGTGTGAAGGGTACAATAGAAGTTGGACGTGTGTTTGTGCACTGGCGTGCTGTCTGATTCTTTCTGGAGCGGTCCTGCCCCTATAACATCACACTTTGTTCGTTGACGCTCGGAATCTGAAAGGCAGTGGTTGCTTTCGCATTCGTGATGGACTGTTGTGCGAAACGAATTACTCAGCAACCGGTGCACGTTATTTACTGGTTGTACCTCAAAGTCTTCGATGCGACGTTCTCCGTACTATGCACGATGATCCAACGTCAGGACACCTTGGGTTCATTCGCACCCTGCATCGAG